>JAUZNJ010000010.1:208849-220910 GCA_034780135.1 Jordanella pulchra | reverse complement strand
GGTACCTGACGCGTCAACATGTGACGCTGAGGGGACATGCCCAAGCGTCAGTATATGACGAGTTGGGAGTGAGAATGCGTTGCCAGGGCATATGCTGTCCTAACCCTAGCTTGGCTCTAAACCTGACCCCTTACAAAATAGCTCTTGAGGAACAGGAAAATGTCCTCACTTTACAACTAAAGTTCCTCAATTTGAATCTGATGCCAAAACAAGAGCCCACACACCCTAAATATGAGGATGTTCTGTTGTTGTTTTTTTTTTATTGCTTCATTTTTATACCCACATACAGACATTTTAAAGAAGATTAGACAGTTGTGACAGCAGTGTAAGAGAAGACACAAAGTGCTGTCCATTTAGACAGTCCAGAATAGCAATAAAAGATCTGGCCATGGTGGAGGTTCAAAGCAATCCTCAAGTGCTACTTAAAATGATGAGCAGATGGGAAAGAGGTTAACACTCAATCTGTTGCCCAGACACAAACCACGCCTCCAGATTGGGTTTATTACTGTAGTGTTATGGGAGGGGGAGAAAAACAGAGAAGTTAAGCATTAAGAAAGTGCAGGCAGTAACCAAAAGAGTTGGGCTCATTTTCAACCCCAGCGTTGCTTCTTATTTTCTGACCTCAGTGGTGTACACCAGTTGTTGAGTAACCTTTTAAAAATGGACGATTGACTTAAAACACAGACAGATTGCTCTTTGTGTCCTGTTTCATAACTATTGTATCAAACTTCTTCAAACAATTAAACCCAAAGATTACCCAGAAAGCAAAAACACTGGTAATTTTTCTGTTTTCATAAAACATATATGCCGATGATGTCAGTTGTATTACAGTTGATTCCACAATTACACTAAGTCATTGTTTCTGAACATATCCAGTGTTTTGAAATATAGAAGACAATCGTCCTATGCTATATTGTTCTTATAATAGTTACTAGAAGATAAAGAGGTTAAATTCAACTGATGTACAGATGAATAAAAACTCAAAATGCAACTGCTTTAATGTAGAAATTTGTTATCTGAATCAAAAATGCATACTCTTGCACAATACTGCAACATATGCAGAGAAGTATAGATGTTTTAACGGAAACAAAATCAAGCAAAGCAAGATGGTAAAGTGACCGATATTCAGTTTTAACACATTTATTGAATCAATTGTGAATGTTTGTCTTTTTGGTTAATATTTTTTAAAAAGTGTTGTTTTATGCTTTGAACAGACAAGAACTGACCTGGCATAATGGGCTGGCATTGCAGGGATGTGCACGCCCAGAATGTCAGCTTTGCCCAACCTGGACCGGAAGCTATGTATTTTATTAGTTTTGATTTTGATTTCTACTTTGAAGAGGACATCTTTAAATAAATCCTTTCGCGATTCTTCAGTCAGACAATTCAGCCAATCCAACCAACAAGTGAAGGCAACTTGTTAGCCAGCTACATACAGATGGGGCAGTTAACTGAGGCGGCTATGGTCACCGTTGCTACAATTTTATTGCCTTGCAAGCAAGAGTAATTTTCAGGAGATTTGCAAATTAACAAACTCCTGAAAATACATCTTGCCAGAAGCCAACAGATGCATTTGACCTTGATAAAGAAATGTTTCAACCAAAGTCAACCAGAGGCAGAAGGCTGAAGCAAAGCAAACATGGCTGTGCCAGTTTCCACTGGAATACCCTCTTCTTCAAAAACTTTAAAAAGAAGCTTTTTTTATCTTTGTGGATGAAAAGATGGTTATATGTTACCCCCAACCAGATTTGGTAAGACTTTAATTGATCAGTTAACTCCATGAAACAGATCAAGAATGTGAAATGGCTCAGTTGCTACTGCTGCTGTGATTGGCTAAAAGCAGGCAGGTACCCAGTCAGCCTTTAATAGAATTGTACTGAATGTCCCTCCCTATTGCAAACGTTCTACATGAGGCCTCTGAGATCGATGTGCATGGTTTAATTTAAATTCTACACACTATCAATCTGTCTTACACCAGATTAACAACTTTGAGATTGTGCCAAGATCATCTGGTCAAACAGTTAAATACAATTATAAACAAAAGGGAAATAGGCAGCTGTCACACTGTTTGGGAAGAAAATGGGTTCTGTGTCTCAGATATGAGTTCTTTATGTTGGAAAGTTACTGTCAACAGTAGAAGAAAAACATTTTAGCTAAATCTAAAATGATTGTCATCATTGTCAGGACAGGTGTAAACCTCCAAGCCAATGTCTGCAACTCAAACTGTTGTGTTTCATTAGACTGGAAACTTTCCACTTACTCTGTCTGTACGGTTTGTTTGAACTTTGTAAATTGTCTAAGTTAACATGTGTTGTGAATAGGCAGTATGTAAATAAACTTAGTTGAATTAATGATCCTAGGTAAAACAAATCATTTGATAGGATGGAATAAAAAACCAATCCAACATGAAGAGGCCGGTACTCCAAGAACAACCTAAGTTTTTCAAATGCACTGATGGACAAAGAGAACTAATCTTTAAAGAAGCATCCAATGTTTTGATGAATATATACTGTAACTGGTTTTAGTAACATGTTGCATTGGTGAGTCCTGGAGCAGAGATGGGAGCACTTCCCAAACTAGATGGTGTGAAGAGGAAACATTATTTGGGGAAAATGTGTAAGCAACATTTTAAAATATCTGCTAGAAAGCTCATCTAAGGCAAACATTTTTTTCCAAACATTGAACACAGTAATGGCCAAAGGGCAGCAAAGTTAATATTTTGAAGTGACCATCACAAGGCTTAAGATCAGTCTTGTAGAAAATCTTTGGACAAAGCTAAAAAGATACGTGAGCAAGGCGACCTACAAGCTGGACTCATTTACATCAGTTCTGTAAGGAGGATTCTATCAAATACTATAGAAATGTATGTGAAAGTCTAAATTTAATTCAGTTGTAACTAATCTAAACCAGAAAAAGATGTTCTAATTTAATTTCAAAGTGTGTAAAATACATCTAAATGTTATTATAATATATATAAAAATAAGTGGTTTCAGCTTTATTTGGTCAAGATTAGAAATAATTCTCCTTACTTGGTTCAAGGTGCAGGATGAGAAAGGTGCTAACAAACAGAAACAATGCTTTTTCGAACAGTACATGAAAACTGCTTTCTTCCAGAAAAATCAGGACAAGAACAGGTGACACAGGGATCGATGGTGCTTAAGGTGTGGGTGACAAGGACAGGTGCAGGAGAGCACCCCACTATGGTCCATTAAAGACAGAGTCTCCCTGCTGAGAGCAGACAGCGTGATAAACAGCTTCAGCTCTGATAATACTCTGGCTGATCAATAGCCTGTCCAGCAAACCTCCCCAAGGGACAAGCGGGAGCAGCAGCCATGACTACTGACCCTTAGGTCATGTCTTAGACTGTTTCTCTGTGTTAGTGTTTGGATGAGGACCCACACACTGCACAAGGGAAGTTTGTAAGAAAAACCTTCACTGAATTAGACACAGCACTGAAGGGGCCCTCTTGACCTCTCTTCCTGACCTCATCTTTATAGTGTAATAGAATCAGCCAAGCATATCTAATTACTATCTGCATGTCCTTCACTTAAACTCTAATGGTTTGTTCATTGCATTTTATTGCAACCATTTTCACATCCTGGCCTGTCGTTTTCACAGGGAGCACTTTGTTCCACCTGCTTCAGCCCAGCGTTTACTCCTCCCTGTGGAGAATTCTACAGTAATGAGGAGCTCACCGTTACCACCATCTAATAGAGCCAGGGCTGAACTGATACGCAAGTGCAATAGATAAGGTTATTAGGGAAAAGATTTCTGAGTAATTACTATAAAAGAAAAGATTATGCATTTCTGTTATTCATCATAAATACTTTTCCCTCAGTTTCTTTAACATTGTTATTTCAGTTTTGCATCCCAAAAAGACATCTAAAGACACATTCGATGCTAACGTTATAGCTCCAACACTCTGATGATGGTTTGACCACATAATGACCCAAATCTGTCAGATCAGAGGCTATATGACGTGAGGCTAACCTCAAAGAAATATGTGAAATAGACTTTATGTACCCACATGAAGCAAATGAAATGCCAATTATAGGCCGGCATCTTTGAGGGCCAAACTTCTTCACTGACCTGGCTGCCATAGTATTGAATACCACCACAAAAATTAAATCCCTATGTTTTTGGGGGAAAAAAAAAAGTTAATTTGTGCAGTCAAGAAGAAATATGTTCTACTGCAGGACTGTTTAAAAAAATATTCATAAATGATGTGGGAAAGGCTACAAAGTATGACTTAAAGGCTCATAGGTCTTCATTTTGCTTTGTCAGAAAAAAAGTTACCTTCGTTGTCTTTCTAGTGTTTCAGGAACACATAAGTTGATCTTTTCATGTTATTTTCTTTGGCAATAACATCATTTTTTATTGTTGATATATGTTTTTTTTTATTAGTTCATTATTTTATGTTTTATTGTTCACATTTATTGTTCTGATCCTCTATGCTTCCTCTCCTCCAGTTATGACTTCCATTTCTGTACCTGAATTGTGCAAAAAGGGTTTTGAGGATGAAATGCAATACGTTCCTCTGTCAGAGTTCTGTAAGGGGTTTGAGTTCAACCTACTCTTGTTACTGGATGTCCAGGGGACCCACATAATGTCCCTGTTTCTTAGCTCCCCGATAAGCATATTAAGGGGAACCAGCCTGTTATGGTTTCTAGCTTTTTCTTTTTCTAGAAGCTTCTCCGGGTTAGCTTGACAGAGATCTTAGCACACCTGTGCTCCATTCTCTTATAATCAAGCCTCCTCCAGATATCTTATTCAAATCCACTAAATAAGTCACCTCCTCTGCCAGTCAGAGAAATGCCACTGATCCTCCATGTGTCTTGGCTCGAGTAAACCAGACTATATGATCTCATTCTCTTGAACAAAGAACTTCTCTTAAGCTAGTTTATGTTTGTTTCTGATGTGGGCCAAAAAAACTACCATTTTGTCCATTTTGCTAGATCTTTGTGCCCCATCTGGAACATATCTCTGTCTCTTTCCTGAGCATGTTTTTTACCTTCCCTCCAACAGACTCTTTTGGTGTTTGTTTTGTTTTAAACCCTCCTTCCAAGGACCACTCTGTTCCCCTGGTGTGACTAGTTTTGGATTTGATGTTTGGGTTTTAATTTCATTTATTTTTTTTTAATTATGTTTACTTTGATCCTCAGGTCACATTTTTTATTGCTAGTTTCTTATAAGTATTTTTTTCTTTTCTTTTCCCCCCTTCATTCATGTTCTTTCCACATTTAGAGTTTTCTTCTTCTGTTAGACTTCAGGTAAACTTGTCCTTGGATTTCTTATGTTTAAGCATGATCTTGTCCTCCTGGTTAAATAGTTCTTTCTCTTCAGCTGCTGTCTGACTCACCTGCAACTCATTCCTTCTGATTAGCTCTTCTGGGTTGCCTGTCATATGCTGTGTCTGAACGTCTGCCCTAAACCCCTCAGTCACTATCTATAGCAGGGACTACATAGTGGACTTTATAGTGACCTTGTAGTGTTACTCCAGCTCATCACACGTTGCCTGTTCCTTCTTTGTTCTTTCTTCCCACCAAAACAAATCCCATGATGCTTTGCCAGGAGAGCTCTCACAAGGCATTTTGGGATACATATGCTTGTCAGGGGGCCATGGATGATCTCTACTTTTCAAATTGCATTGTGAGAAATTTTGAGTCCACTACTTTTTCACCTAGGAGAGTTATTAAAAAAGTAAATAAGATTATGGACAACAGTGAGCATCCTCCTCAGAAGATTTTTAAAACAATAACAGAGTGTCTTCAGTAAGAGGCTTCTCCAGATCTGGTGTAAGATAGACCAGTACAGAACATCCTTCCTGCCTACAGCTATCAACACCTACAACAACTGGTTAAGAGAAAACAAAACATGACATTTATTTATATATACAACATTTAATTTCCCTTTTGAATAAATAAAATATTTTTGAATTGAATTGAATTCATACACGAGTCTTTCGCCCACTCACCTAAAATGAGGTAACCCGTATATATAAGGATTAGGGTGAATGGGATGTGTGTATACACTCGGAGGTTCTTTTTGTTCTCCACTAGATCCTTTCATTACCTTGTCCTTTGACTCCATAATCTCTGTTGCTCCTTGTTCTCCATGCCTTTGGGATTAACAATCTCATCTCTTTGTGCAAGACGTTTTGAAGTAAGCTTTGTAATTTTTCTCTTTTTTTAATCATTAGAAACATTTTTCCATATTAATTATATACTCTACAGTGGAGTCCCTAATGCCAAAACATGACAGAAAACCACATCTTTGTTTTGTGTTTTTATTGTGATAATTTATGGCATGACTGCTCCAGGTACAGTCTGGGAAACAGAAGTTAGGGAACAAAATTATGGTAAACAAGACCGTACAAAAACAGGTTTATCTTGTTACTAAACATAGTGTTGATGATGGTAAGGGAGGTAAAACAAACACCACAGTTTCTCTTCAGAGAGAGTTGGTAAAACATGAGATTTAGCTTTTCAGCAGCAACCACACATGTGGGCCTACATAAAAAAAACCTTGGGTCAGCCTTTGTTTTTTTCCAAAAACGGAAGAACATTGTAAGAAGATTTTTGTTTTGTCTTGTTTTGTTTTAATCATGAAAATGTTGGAAAATCCTATATAGGACAGAATATTGCCCCTTTTGTTGGAAGCTGCATTTTGCTCATTTGGATTATTAATACAGAATATAAAAACCACACAGAGAATAAAGATGTGCCAAAGCAAGCAGCACTGCAGCAGTCAGTGGATAAACAACAGGATCTGAAGCAGATGCACACATGCAACCACACAAACTCCACCGTTGTCACTCACTGAGCTAAGACTACCCGTCGACTCTGAAGCCCTTTCTTCTAAACATGCTTGTGTTATCGCTCAGCTACAGTTGCGGCTTCAATGGCGGAGAGACATCCTGACTTGGAAAGTGAGACTCCATATCTTGAGCAGCCCAACAAGCCATAAACCGCAGGCAGCAGCTTCTGCAACCCAGCTTGCTGCGACTTCAAACACTAACAAGCTGGAATAACATTTTGCTTGGGGTGGCTTCCCTTGACGGCTTCCAGCTGCTGGAAGGCTGATGGAAGAAAGACAAGAATTATTCCAGGCTTTGTCACGTTTGGATAAAAACCTTGCCACATTGTACAGAGACTGTGGGATCACAGAATTTGTTGCTGCTGCTTTTTTCTTTGTGGATCAGCACAAAAAGAAAAAAACTGTGGCGGAATCAATTTGCTTGAAAATTAGGGTGTAAATTTGGGCCCGAGCCTGAAATTCAGTGGTTCTTTACAGTGTGTATTAAATTAAAATGCCCCTTTTTGTTGAATGGGAATCGCTTTCAAACCTGCCTTGATTAAAAAGGTACCAAAAAAATGAGGCATGAAGCTCCAGAGATTAATGTTCACACTACAGGATAAACTTTTTTTTCAAAAGAGTTTCTGATCTCAAGGTTTGTAAAAATCTGTTTCACTCTGTAAAGGGTGTCACGCCATTTCACAACAGGAAATATGAGGCGATGATGAACCAACAATTTGACCAAAGACATCCTCTTCATGGCAGCACAGAAGGAATGAAGCCCTTTCTATTAGCAAGAGGGACTCTTTAAAAAATGTCAGACCTGTAACCCTCCCAATGCAACAGGAAGCCATTTCTGCTGCATCGCCCACTCACAAAACAATAACAAATATCCAAAAGCTACATTTGCTTTCCCCGTACAAGTCTCAACAGATTGGGCTGTCACAGGTCCCACAGTTACTTCATACCTTGAAGATGAGGAAGTGAAAACATAAGTGAGCAATGTAGTTTCACCACAAAGAAACAAGAACTGTGTGGAAAAAAGCTTACGAGAAGATTTTCACTTACAATGAGGGTTTGTGAGCTGTCAGCCGCCCTCCTCTTTAAAGGTCAAGTAGCGTGTGTGTGTGGGTGTGCTGTATGTGTGTTTATAGTGTCTACTCTTTCAAAGATATCAGCTCCGCACAACTGAAAGAGCTCCAGCAAAACAAATCTGTCACAGATGCGCTGAGAGACGAGCTGCTTGAAGCTGTGAGATGACACGAGGCTTCAATAATATTGTACCTTGCAAAAATAGCCACAATATCACCATTTTCCCAACAAACACTATGAATGGTAAAATGTGAACATTCTCCCCAGTCCCCAGAGCCTTTAATGAGTTTGAATTAAGAATTTTGCATGTAGGTAAAAAAAAAACTAGATTTAGGTTTAATTTGATCAGAGTCCTTCCCTTTATTTTTTACAAATCCAGTTGATTGCATGTGGCAGAACAATGGCTTTCCTCTTAAGATATTTAGAGTTTAATGATTGTTCTGTCTACAAAATATTCCCCTTAGCCATGGATCTTTCTTTTGCCAGTTACCTTTGGCCTCTTAGTTACTTTGAGGGTTAATGCTAACTTTGCTTATCTAGTAGTAAGCTTTCAGTTCTATGTTTCAATGTTCAATTGATGGATTAAAAAGTGTTGTGTGAGATTTCCAAAGCTTAAATGTTGTTTTGCAGACTAATCATGCATAAAACGTCTTCATAACTTTATCACTTGCCTATCTGCTGTGGTTTTTCATTCTTATGGTGCACTTTGTTCACAAATGTTCTCAAAACAAAAAAAAATGCCCCAGGCCTTTACCAAGCAGCTGGATTCACACTGAGATGTAGTTACACACAAGTTGCCCATATCTGGTTGTGCTGGATTTTATTTAAAAGTATTCTAATAAAGGGGGGTGAATACATTAGCACGCAACACTAGAGAGACAGACTATTAACTAGAAATAATTTTAAGAATTAGATTCCTGTGTTACATTCCTGTTGAAACTAATCAAAGTAAACATAATTGTTGTTTATAACACCTGTTTTGCCTCTTTTTCTCCTTGACATTAATGGATGAGAGATCAACTTCCACTGGAAATCGTTGTTGCGTGTCTTAAAATAATGATAATTAGGTGGGTTTTTTGTAAACAAAAAAAAATTAAGTGGTAAAAATGCTGTAGGATGTGTTCTGTTTACCCTCATAACAAACGAACAGGAGAGGATGTTGGGACCACCCACCAAGGCATAAAAAATGAGGGAGTCAGGCTGTGGTAGCAAAGCAACAAGCCCCTTCCCCCCTTAACCAGTTAAAACTCTCCTTTCATGAACCACATGAGAGGCACCTACATCTGCAGTATATTTTAGACAACATTTGAAGTTTGTGCAGCTTACAATTTAGACATCAGAGAGCTGTGAAGAGGTGGAAATTAGGGATTGGGGTTTATATGATGGAAAGTTGTGTGGCTACAAAAACAGGATGAGTGAAAGATGGTTATTCATCTGAGCTGGGAGGATTTAAACCCAACACCTGCCCGCCTGTCTCTCCACTGCCCGTCCATCTGTCAGACGGTCAAACAAATTGTGATGCATGATTTCAAACCGAGCCATCTTTATCTGTAAACACATATTTTGAGTACTCGCAGTGTTGGAGGTGAATCATCAAGCAAATGTCTTCCAGACGTCCTGAATTAAGTAAAAAAAAATGGAAGCTAGTGTTGTTTTTCTTTCTTTTTTTTTTGTTCTTTGCACATGGCTTTGATTTATAACTCCGGGTCACACTGCAACGCACTAAAAATAACCGAGAAGCAGAGGCAGCACTCTCGGCTTTGTGATTGTATTGATTTTGATAGCTGGCCACAGTGTTTGTGTGGCTCGGGGCATATTTTATCGAGAGCAGTAAAATAACAAAGGAGATGGGCTGGAAGTTCTCTATGTATACCAATCAGAATTTATAAATTGCTCCATTACCTTTATTTCCCTTGGTTACTCTGGGAACATTAGCAATCATTCTCTCATGGGCTTGGCTCATAAAACTAATAATCTGGTGATTTAGTGCCTCATGGCATAGTGCACCCAGCCTAGCCCACTCTAATCCATTCATCTTGCCACCTATTAGTTTTATTTTGGAGGGACAAATTGCTTTCTGAGAGAAAATAGGTCAATAGGTGTCCTCTATTAGAAATTGCTAACAATGTAACTGTTTTTTTCTCTCTGTGTGCATGTGTTTAGAAGTGTAGTGAGGCCGATTATTATTCTATTTGCATACTGGGAGGTTGCCTCAATTATCTTTCCTAGGCTGCATGACAAATTGCAAATAGCCAAGGTTATACAGGCAGTACTTAATTCATTCTGCATTTGCTTCTGTCCAAGTGTGTGCTCACTGCTCTGCATCCTTGCTTCTATGTGTGCACATACAGAGAAGTGACGACACAGTCAGTGTCAACATTGTTCTTTGTCTTTGCATTTGTGATGGTGTCAGTCTGAGCTGCATGATGGCTCCATCCCAGTGTCCCATTAAGCAGTCCCCAACGGGGGAGAGAAAGACCTGAAATCTGGGGAGACAGAACCAGATTAGCTCACAAATCACCACCCTGGGGACTAAGGCAAAACAGTGACTTCATCACTCTAAAAGTTCCTGTCCTGGGATCCGGCTGACAGTGCAGTTCCGCAACAGTCGCTTTCAGTTGATATGAGTTGGCAGCTGACTGTGCCACAATAATAGTCCACCCCAAAAGTGCCAGAGTTTTTTAGCGTCTATATTGCTACTCACAGTTTGTCACTTCGGTGACTTGAAGTGTCTTGAACTTTTCCACATTTATTCCTGTAAAGCCAACAAATATTAATTTATTTATTAGGATTTTGTATTATAGAGAGCAAATACATAGTGCACCATTGTAGATTAGAAAAAAATAACTTAATATGCTTTGCAGAAGGTTTTTACAGGTCAAAATTTGAAAGGTTTGAGATATATTTGTCTTCATCCCCATTTTTAATGGTTCCTAAGTTTTCTTCTGACATCCTTTCTAAGTATAGTCAAAGTAATTTGCGGCTTTCCAGAATTTAAAGCAGGGTTAGGGTCGCAAGATGTGAGGAAATATAGCAATCTCGCTCTCAGTTATATCATTTTTTTTCTCTTATCAATTTCTCATCCTTTAATGTAGTCCTTCAAAGACTCTGTGACCTTTAGCATCTTTGACACCATCATCTTTGTCATAGGTGGACTTTTATGGCAAGCTGAATATATCGTTGGTCTCCCTAGGGTCAATTTCTGACATTTAAAACATAGTATAACTAATATACCTGGTTTGGGGGTTTTATGATATATCATTTTGAAAGCTCCAAGATCTTGTACAAAATTTGGAAAAATTGCTTTGCAAACATTTGCTCCTTATATGCAGAACTGTCTCAGAGATTAAATCATTTGCCCCTCAAACTGCTTTTGAAGAGCCAATTTGGAGCAGTCTGACTGTTTTTAATTTGTTTCATCTTAAGTTTGACAAAAAATATTTTTTCATTTTAAACATATGTTCATATAATATCACTGTGAACAATGATGTTGTGACAGTTTTGGTTATATTACACCTGTAACATGAATTGAAATGATGACCAAAGTACTGTGCATAGAAAAACAAATATATAAAAAGTAATAAGCACAACAAATTAGAGAGAAATAATGATAATAGTACTGTACAAAACCAAAACCCTGTATTTTGTTTCACACTTTAGAGCAAGAAGTTGAAATACCTTTGGATCAGCCTAGATATTCAGAAGAGCTAAAAGCAAGTGATACTAAGTGATCTAAGAGAATGGGAGGGGCAAAGGGCTGCATTAGATTAAACTGATACCCAGGAGGCTGTGCATTCAGAGCCTCATGGATTAATGATAAAACATTCAAATCAATTTTAAAAGGAACGGAGAACCAGTGAAAAGGTGAAAGAGCAGGAGAGGTGTGGTCATGGTTGTTAGATGGTGCCATGTAATAAGCTACACTGGCAAGTTAACTAGCTGTCCTGCAATCTGACTAACAATGACATAAAATGTTACATCAATCTATGTGATGTAAGTAAAATGTGCATCACTCTTTAAAGTCCTTACAAGCTGTAAATCATTTCTCTTTATAAAGGCATCCATTTATAAAGAAATGTTTTGCATGAAATCAAATTATTAAGTTATTAAAAGTTAACATTTCCATAAAATATAGAAGTAGCTGTGTTAAACAACATTTGAACTTTAAATATCT
>JAUZNJ010000010.1:198261-208749 GCA_034780135.1 Jordanella pulchra | reverse complement strand
AACAAAGAATTTGTTGCAAAGGTTCAACATCGTTAACAGATTCTCCTTATATCCAGTGTAACCAAGCTTTAGCATTTCTGTAAAAAGGATGTGCAAAAATATTAATATCTTCCTGTTTAAAAGGACACACCGATATTTCAAATTAATAAAAAATATGTATGGCATGAAAAAAAGTTATGAAAAAAATACATAATTTTCCTATTGTCACAATAGGCTCTACTTTGTCCTAGCCTATCAAAAAGGTGTGTTTTATTTTGACAACAAATTGATAGGTTCAGGGGGAAAAACTACCGCTTGCAAGGCACTGCAAGTCATTACTATCTCATTAAAGAACATGCTTACAGTAAGACACAGGCACCAGGCACATTCTAACCCTGCTGAGGACAAATCATGCAGTGTTGGTGATTGGTGGCTGCCACTGGCTGTGAGGTAGTTGTTTGTGAGAGTCTGTGTGAAGCTGGGTCTGTAATAAGGCTTCTGGATCCCTCTCTGTACCCCTCAGAGGTCTGTGGTCACACAGCTGGCCCTGTCAGGCCAACCACTCCAACCTCACCACTTCCCCTCCCTGGGTGGGATGACAGTGGAGAGAAGGCCGGGGCGAAGGCCTTCAGTGGGTCGCTCACCAGATGTGGCCTGTCTATAAGCCTGTCTGTTCTTCTGTGTGGCTGGAATGTGCTGTACATACAGTATATGGATGGGGTTTTTTTTAGACAAACACAGAGGGTGTGTTTATGTATCCTAAAATGAACCTCATACAGTCACATGGCATTTTTGTGGCCTCTGGACCACAGAGAGTCTGTATGTCAGATGCTCTGTGCTTCTCTCATCAGGACACCTCCACAAAGCTGCAACGCAGACTTTTGTCAAAAGTGAGGAATGCTGTGCACTAATATTGCTTTTTTTTCAGCTAATAGAGAAAACAACTTCTATGGGGCAAGTTAAGGGAATAAATTAAAGATGGCAGTTTTAATTCCAGTTTCTCTGAGGGAGTCGGCTTAACTAAGAGGAACTGTCTCCCACAGTACATTCGGTTCCCGCTTTGTTAGTCCATGAAGGGTGGAGGGGACATATTTGTCACATGAAGGGAGTCATTGCGGTCCCCCAGCTGCCAGCCTCTGTCCCTCGTAGCCTCAGCTGATGTAATCTTCCAGACTAAAACCTACATTTACACAGGACGTGCAGATGAGATAAGAGCCCCCTCGGCAGGCTTATCTGCTGTTATCAGCAGAGAGGAGTCGAGCCACCTTTCCTTCTGCGTCTCTCCTTCCTATGTCCTGCAATACGGCCTTTCTGCTCTGTGAGACCACAGCAGATTTGTGCAATGACATCAGAGAGAGACTGAGGCCTGGCGACAGTGGCCCAGAGGCGCCCGAATCATAAACCTAATTGGTGGCTGTCACAAGTTAACTACATAGCAAATTTCCACATTTTTCTTTAGCTGCATTTATTATTTGAATCATTCTGGGCTGTGAATAGATGTATTAAACTTATTGTATTCTTTGCAAGCAGTTTTAGGAGTGACGGTTTGCTATAGGAAGATCCTTATTATTGTTTTGTTTTTTTTAGGCAGATCAGAAAAGACAAACTAAACAAATAAAAATGTGCACACTTGTATAAATTCTTTAGCTGTTTTGCCCAAGGGGGCTTTTATAATGATGTGTAGTCCATCACTGTGCACTACCAGAGCATTGCTGTCGGAGGTCCCCCCCCCCCCCCTCCACTACCACCGCCATACAGAACCACATTCAAAAATACTGCACTTGGCCCGGCAAAATGGCTGGCTCCAAGGGGCCAAGCTTAAGCGGCTTCCCGACCTCAAAGTAAGGGGGTCAGTGTGGAGGGAAAACATCACACAAGAGCCACAATTGCCGCCCTCAAACATGAAAAGTCTCTTTTTATTTTTGACAGACTTCCCACTTTTAATGGCCAGGTCTATGTGCTGCATAAACAAACAGTGAGGCTTGGTCTGCACAGGCAGCCAGCAGCAGCGGCTTCAGTGGTGAGTTGGATTACAGGCTCCAATGGAGCTGTGGTTAAGATGGCACTCACGAGCTCTGCTCTGACTCTGTGACAGTCAATCGAGCTCTCTCCCACTTTCTAACAGCTCAGTGGTGAATGCCGCATATTCAAATGTCAGACTTGTGGCTTCTGTGCAAGCCAATCCACACTGGAGCCTGAGTTAGGTGTAACATATTTCCTGTATTTGAGGTTTGAATGAATTGTGATTATAGACACTTTCAGATGTTTTGAAAGTACTAAACTATGTTCAAATCTTGTAGCACATATCCTCACGTCTGTCTTTTTTTTCTGTAGAGATTGATATCTGTGTCAACTGAAACAGAAACAAGCTCAAGTTATGTTTAGCTAATTCTGAAAATTGAAAGCTGAATGCAAATTTTTGCTTTGCTTTCAGTGGGGAAAAGACTAAAGTAGATTTAAAAATTACTTTATGCTTTAGATTTAAAGATTAAATCACATTTGTCTTATGGCAGAATAATACATTTTCAGTTCTTTTATTGGGACTTTTGACAGTGGAATAGAAGGTTAATTATACATGGCTTTTGACTTTTCTTCTTACCAACAAATAATAATTAAAAAGGATGTTTGCTCTAATGCCCTCAGATAAATAAGAAAATTAATCAGACAAGCAGCAATGAAGCCCATGATTACCCTGGAGGAGCTGATGAGAAGAATCTGTGACAACGACTAGTACTGTGAGCACATTGCACAAATTTTTCTTTGATGAAAAGAGGGAAAAAAGAATAAATATATGTTTTAAAAGCAAACACATGTCCATTAAGTTGTCCTATTTTCAGGTTACCCATAAACCATGTAAAGGACACAGCAAATACACATTTGCTCTGGTCAGATGAGGGTGAATTTTAAAGACATAACAAAAAATGAGCCATTAAGAAATGGAACACAACATTTCACTGAGAAACATGGTGGTGGCTATATAGTATTGTTTTTTTCTTCATCTGTGATATATGTATGTGAATGTGCATTTGATCAGGACTTATGGAAAACTGGATGGAGCTTCGTCCAAAACAATACATAAAGAAATCCAGTTAACCTGAAAACCTGCTGAGACTTGGGCAGATGTTCACCTTTAAGCAAGACAAAGGCCCTAAACATACAGTTAAAGCTACAATCCAATGTTTTTTTTTTCTCTCTGATTTAAGTCTCTTTATGTACAAAGCTGGTAAGAATGTACCCAAAAAGGCTTTTGGCTATAAATAAATCCACCGGAAATCTGCATATGTTGTCAAAAGTGGCACCAATGCCCTTCTTTTAACCTGTGTTCCATCATCAAAAAAATGCTTTAGTTATTCTTTTGCAGATTTATTTATTTCTGTGATCTTTAGTGTTGATGATGATTTTTTAATGCAGCTTGATCTCCTTATTTGTATGTTGTAAAATAAATAAATGGAATAAAATTGCATCTGCATTTGCTGGTTCATCAAACAACAACATGGAAAAGTTCAATGGGTATCATTACTTTTGCCTTTTAAACTCCTGCATACAGACCACTCCTGTTTTTTTCTATTTGTATATGGTTGAGCTGACATGAGTTTTCCTGTTTTAGCACCTCCCATTTTCAAGGCAGTGCCTTGTGTTTCTAATGCTGCTAATGACAGCAAGCTTAATTAGTGCCAGCAAATCCCCCCACTAACTGTAACTTCATTATCTGTTGTCAACAGGCCAAGCAACACTGCACATAAACAGAGCTCATTATGTGTCTGCTCTATCTTTTGTCTCCTCTCTGCTGCAGAACTAAACTCTATTTATCTTGATATCACTTTCTCTGCATTTTACATAAATCTTGTGGCATAATGAGGACTCCCCAGATGGGCTGGATGGGAAGCTGTAAGGTCATTTTTCATAGTCTGAATAGACAGTAAAGCTGCAAAAGCAACCCAGGCTAGGTTGTTTTTCTTTTTTTTTTTTTTTTTTGTTTCCAATTAAAAGGTACAGCTGCACAACACATACAGTAATGCAATAATGTGGATTCTATGTGGAAGTTGTCAGACATTACTCAAGCGCAGAGCATAATGAGTGGGATGCTAAACGTCTCAAAAATAGGACAGTTCATTTACATCATACAGGCTACTGAATCGATTCTTGTGGTCATGTAAAATCCATCTTTTATTGATTTGTCAACTTGACCCATTAATGCAAATCATATCAACTCAAAATGTACTGATGGACCCCTGAGAGAGGTTTGATAGCAAGATCAATATCCTCAAAATGAGATAGGTGATTAATGCTTGAGGTGTATTTATTTATAACATCCATTCTAGTAGCTCAGAAATATTCCTGTGACTTTTTAAACTGTGTCACTTTTTGTCACGTTACAACCCCAAGCTTAAATTATTTTATGTGACAACCAAAATACCGCAGTGGACAATCCTTAAAGTGGAAGAAAAATGCTTTACGGATTTTCTATATATAGAAAACTTTCTAAACTGTGGAGTGTGTTTACTTTTTTCCCTTTATTCTTATAGAAATGATAATATCCAGAAAAAAATCTACCCCCTTTAGAAGTCTTTTGATAAGTAAATAGAGTCCAGTCATTAATTCAGTGTATAAATCCAGCTTGTGTAAAGACCTTGGAGATTTGTTAGAGAACATTAACGAACAGGCAGCATCATGGAGATCAAAGGAACACCGGACAGGACATGGATAAAGTTTAGTAGAAATGTAAATGTTTTGGTGTTCATTGATTTGCCCCTCTAAGTTGATATTTTGGGCTTATGTCTTCAGATTTTTTTCTCTTTTTTGTCAAACCTTCTTTGCAAAATACTTGGAGCTTATCAGTTTAGATGTACATTATAGGTATTCATAGATTTATTACTCTTACCAAAAACTAGGTTTAACTGACCCATACTATCAAGTGAATGTGCTTAGATTTCAAGTATAGTTCCTGACCCTGGTCCCTTGACCCTTTCTACTAAATGTTTTACATGTGGCTTTTTACCAGCGCAGATAATCCAAATGATACCATAACCTCATCAGCGTGTCATTAGACAGAAGCCAGTTAATTAAGAATCATGTTATGTGAGTGAAATCAGGCAAAAAGCTAAACGTGGAGGACACTGGGGCCTGATGACCACTTTTGAGAACCACAGATCTAAATCATTTATTTAATGCTCTTGATAGTTAAGGGTAATTTATCCTCTGGATGTTGAACCTCTGCCTAACTCTTAAATCTTTTGCAGCGTCTAACATATTTTAATTTTGGACTATCTGCTTGATAAATTCCCATGTCTCTTATTGACATGACCGTCGTGTTCTTTGGTCTACATAATGCTGCGTTACCAGATATTCTTTTACAATCAATTGAGGACTTGCCAGAATAGCTGGATTTAGATTTTTGATTCTCTTATTTGGGATTTAATCCAAAGCAGTGATTCTCCAAAGTGCTCCCCAAGTACCAGTGCCCTGCATGTTTTAAATGTCTCTCTGTTGCAGCAGACCTGATTTAAATGATTGCATTACATGCTCAGCAGCCATCTAATGCTGTAAATCATTCTTTAAAATAAATCAATTGTGAGGAGGAGGGTAGGGGTTCTTGAGTACCAGAATTGAGAACCACTGGGGTATAAACATGGCTCTTTTTTTTCCAAGTAATTCCATGACTTCTCAACCCCCTGTCCAAACTGTCCGCTATCAGATTCTAAAACACACAGAGAGAGACTGTTTAATTTTGCAATAGTGTTGTGTTGACACCTGCTTTAAGGGGCACTAAACCCGGAAGTTACAGGTCTAGCGCCCCCAGTGGCTTGAAGTTACACCCATTTGCATTATGTTAAACACACATAAACACTGCTAAGCATTTTGTTACCTTCTGATAGATTTATTTTGGTTTATCAGTATAAAAGTGGCCCTATACAAATCCATAATGCAAGTTTAAGATTGTTATCTCTTCAACAATGCATTATTTTCTTTCATACTACAAGGTCATATTGCTTGTGTTGCTTTGTCACATTGAGTCCAAGTAAAATGCAATGAAATGTATGGTCTAAATGAAAGGCGTACATATTTTTGCAAGGGACCATATGGGTGAGAAATTTTCTCTGGACAGGTACGCTGTGAGCATTGAGGTTGTTGTTAAGTGCACCTCAGTACAAGGCCTATTTTACTCCTGATAGAGAGATAATCCCAAGTCTTGTTAGTGTCATGACAGGCGCACCTTGTCAGTCTGTAGTTCTCAGGCCCCCTAATCAAAAAATCTTATGAAGTGAGCCTGAAATCTGAAAGGAAGCAGAACCCTCCAAAGCCTTTCATGTATTCTGGCCAAAGGGAGAGAGCTGAAAGAGGAGAAAGCTTCACCAGGTACACTATGCTCTTTGTTTACCCTTTCTTCTTACCAAGCTGGTGCACAGATGGCCAACTATTATTTCTCTTTGTGTTCACTGCCGCGGGCAAGCCACCAGCTTTTCAGATCGCTGTAATCCTTTACTATTTATGATTGTCTGTGATTCTTCTTTTTGGATAAGGATTGAAGACAATCTGTTGAATATTGCAGACTAGCTTGCAGGGAGGTGGAGTGAGGAGCTGGGAGGGGGAGAAATGAAATGCAAACAAAGAGCATGGAAGCTGAGAAGTGGGGGCATACATAATGAAGACGTGATGCTCGCTGTTAAAAGAACCACTCCTAAATCCTGCACACTTTAATCCCATTAACACTGACTAAATATACCATTTGTTTTAAGCTTGCCAGTGGTGGTGTTTATGCTAATATTCTGGCTGCTCAAGGCAATTTCAGGAGACTTTTTGAGGGCAGTGGCTAATAATTAGATTCAATGAGGAAGTCAATTTCTATCCTCATTTGAAATAAAAATAAGAGGCTTAAGCTCTCACAGGACAGTCTTTAATTTGTTGATTTGGTCTTGCTTTTCCTCGCCAGGCTTCCTCCTCTGTAATGTTTTAACCCATGTGTGTATTTCTTTTACAAATCAGAAATATGCTGAGTGACAGTCTGCTGCAGAGACCTACAGATTTTTTTTTTAACTCCAGCCATACTTCTTGATTAAACAGTCTTGCATGTTGACAATTTTAGTGATACAATAACATTTGCAGCATAGCGAGCAAACTAAAAGTTAAATGTCAAGGTCATTCTGTTGACTGTTTACTACTAAAGGCAATATTACAGATTAAAAGCTTCTTTAAAATGATCTAGTTTTTAAAAGTAATGAGATGATCCATTTATATGTTGCTGTTAGAGATCCATTATATGGCAGCTTGAATAAATGAGGTCAACCCAAAAAAAAACACCAGGTGATAAAGTCTGGTATTCATTTAGATGTAAGTTAATTGAAGTCTTAGAGGGTCAGAGGTGAAATTTTCAAATCAATATGGAATCTAATCAGGTTTGTTGTGAGTAGGCCACTATTGGGAGCCTTTAAACAGGTTTTTAATCTCTATAAAGACAAAGGGCTGACACATTTGCCACCAACCTTTATATTTGATCAATGACTGATGGATTGATGCATAGAAGAGTGTATGGATGATTCACCGGTCTGTTTAATTCTGATGAGCAAGATTGTTAGGATTTGTACTTTTTATTTGCTTGCAAAGAATAATTTTCTCTGATAAATACTGTATTTACCACTACTTAAAGCACCCATTGAGTCTCTAATTGTTTATTTGTTTCCCTACATTTCTTATTTCCATTTTTGCTAATATTTTTACATTTATTTATCTATCAAATTGAGATAGTTTGCATTTCACTCTCTGATTATCTGACAGAAACAAATAACTAAAAAGTATTAAGATGGACACAAATTTTCAGATTTAGTAGGCGTCCAATAAACTTATTTTAAATATTTTAGATTTATTTTGTTTTTATTCGCAGAAAAAAAAATATCTTACTACCACAAGTATATTTTAAATTAAACCCATCTCTCTGTTGGCTCTGTGTGTTATTTCTGATGTAATGTTTGAATTCTGCTTACAGCACACCAGCAGAGGATGCTGATATTAAGATGTAGACATGATATAAGTTTGATAGATGCTGCTGTTCGGACCTGTCCAATAGTATCACAGACCTTATCAACCCGACTGACTGCAGGGTGCGGCTCTGCCGGGCTTATAAGCAGAGGTTCCAGCTGGAGGAACTCTGATCTGCTGTCAGACAGCATCCACACTCTACTCTGCACTGATAACTTCCTCAGACGTCCATTATTCTCCTCTGCCCAGTCAAGCTTTTTTTTTCTTCCACCCCCTCTCTCTCCATTCACTCCGTCTCTCTTTTTCAACTTAATAATGGAATCAAGCACACTTCCAGAGCAAGAAGCGGTGCCAGCCACTGGTGAAGGAATCATTTTCAGTGAGCATATGTCAGTCAGCAGGTATAGGAGTACTTGTGGATTCGATTTGACATGGAGGAGTATAGCTATAGCAGTGTGTGCCATGGAATATGAAATGCTCCTCAGTGAAGCGCTTGCATATATGATGAACAGGAGCTTGTGCTCTCATAGGATGATTTGTGAGATATAATACCACTTGCATTCCCATTACAGAGCGAGTTAAAGTTGTCTGTTACCATTCAGCAGCTGTTCTAAGGTGCTGCACATTCCTGACTGACGAAGATCTTGCTTTCGCTGACATATCTGTTTGAAGTACGGGAACATGGCTAAACAATTCTGAGGCTCTGACTTCAATAGAAGGAGCACTTTCCCCGTGGAGCTGTAACCCTGACAACAAAGTTTCCTTCAAGACGGTCATGTGAAGTCATTCCCATGCCATGTGAATGCAATCATGAACCAAAACTGAATTTAGGCCCAAAAAATCTCTTTAATCACATTAGTTGTTTAGGAAACTGGATAAGAGTAACAATATCTCTGTTGTGCAGCTTGAGGTCTTCCTAATTAACTGGTTCAGCTTGATCCTCTGATCGGTTTAATGTCATTGAATCTTTGCACAATCTTTGCATGTCTAGAAGTGGATTCTTAGGACTAATTCGCTTCATAGACTAAACAGACTTTACCTAAGTTTGATCTGTGCATGTTATGAAAATAGATGTAATGCAGAAGAGTCGAGGGCAGGTGATTTTGAGCCATGATTATATTGTGCATAGAGGATGAGGGGAAACAAGAAGCTAAGAAGGACGGCTGTCTGCCAAAACTACTTTGCAGAAAATAGCAGTCAATTTTAGTGGTTAGGAATCGAACTAGAAGCCCTCTAGTTCTGCTATTTGCTGTACACAAACAATAACAACTCATGTAGATGACAATAACAAAAGTCGCCTGGGTGAACAGAGATTCTGTATAAAAATATGTTTCAGACTGCACATGGGGCTACTTGTGATGCTTGTCTGCGCTTTAGTTCCTGTGTGCTCCTGCAGGCTTTCACTCCACTAAACGCTTCAATCAATTCGCCGATTTGAAATGCTGTGATTTATTTGACCAAGCCGAAAGGCGAGGACGTTGCGATTGCTGTGAAGATGAAATGATTACCAAACAAATGCCTGATTGTTTCAGATTTTTATAGTCACTCTGCCACTTTGTTTTTAATCACTCTGTGGCTTCCTGGGTGTAAACAAAGTGCTATCATTTCAAATCAGCTCTTTTTTATTACAAGGTTACAGCAGAACCAACACACATAGCTGTGGTTTTGGTTAATCATTACTTTTTATACCTATATTTATTATCTTTTTGATTAAAGTATTAATGCCAAAATAATTTCCATCAAAGCAGAGCTTATATAGTCTTGGCAGATAAATCTCATATATATAATGCAACACTAATCTAGCGATGTGGCTTTTATTGTTTCTTTGTGAAAGTGAAAGCAAATAAAATAACTAATTTAAGAAGAATGAAAGTGAACTAATCCACCGGAAAAAAATACATATATTTCCATTACAAAATACGAAAAATTGGGATTTTCAGCCAAGGACCATAAAGTGTACAATATACCTCCAAACTTCTGATACTCTGTATTTTGTTATTATCATATATTGCTTTTCACAGATATAAAAACCATTAATTAATTCTCTCTACCTCTTAGTGTAAGAGCAGATTAAACATTTACACAAGGAAGTGACTTTTTGAACTGAAACTTGTGCGTGTTTTGTTCTTTTTGTCAGCACTTATCAGAGAGGGTTGTTGATTACAGGGGAATAACATTTTTTATTGTACCAGTTGGCTGTGTCCCCCTTTCTTAGGTCTATTTACAGCTCCAGATCTCTGCCAAAAGGCTTTTTTTGTTTTGTAACATTCTTCACATGTGCATTTTTCTCTTCTTTGATAAGGACTCCCATCCTGTTTTCATTGATTACAGTCTGATGACTCATCCTGATAAAAACAAAACTACAATTCAGACAATTCATCTGTCTGCCACATAATGTTGGCTCTTTGTTGCATGGAATGTCTATGACTGTTTTTCCACAATTTTTGCCTCTCGCCTGTGAATGATGTGGGAGCGATATACAGTGTATGTTTCTAAACCTGAGCAATAGGTCTGCAAATAGTCCACTGTACACAG
>JAUZNJ010000010.1:179050-198161 GCA_034780135.1 Jordanella pulchra | reverse complement strand
AAAATGTTAAGTATTTTGTGAAAAAGTTAAATCGCTTTAATGAGTCAACACTGTGCAAATATTTCCAGTAAAATGATAATAAATAACGCAGCGCTAACACTTATGTTGGGCTGATTTGTGGTGCCAAACAAGAGGATTTCAATCAGGACCAATTTTTATAAACAGGTTTTTGTATGAATGTGTAAAAGTAGTTCTACTTTTTAAATAATCTGACCCCACACTGATTATTCTGTGGCAGACACAAATTATTAGCTCACCAGCTACATCAGCTAAGTGAATTTCTGCTCAGTTCAAAGTGGCAGAACTGAGGACAATCCTTGCTCTGTCAAGAATTAGAACCACTTCTGCAAACAGACCTATGTGCACTGCCTAAGGGCGGGAGTATGATTGAGGCTGGGGTTCTGTGTAAATAAACAGTGAGGGGGTCTCAGTGGGCGGAGGGGCCTCTTCTCCCTGGGGTTTAGGACAGCCTTTTGTTGTTTTTAATCCAAGGACTCTCTATTGAAAAGCATGAGGGGTGTCTGGCTGAGATTAGCCCCCCAGCTCTTGTATGTGCTTGAGTTTCTCACAGACTTGCCCCCATACTTTTGGAAATAACACAATTATCCCACATCCTCAAGGTGGCTGACAAGAATGACAAGTAAGACGACTGCTGAGAAGTCTCAGACCTCAGTGACATAATGAACATAGCATTCGCTCCAAACCTGCTGCTGTGCTTCTGTGAAGCATAGCTAACTGTTTTTATGCCTTTCATATACCCTCATATCCTTCCTGTTAGTTTAAATGTGCAGCAGTATGGCTCTATTTATGTTCTGTTTTGTACAGGATTAGATGTTGTATCTGTATATAGAGCACCACATGCTTTAACCTTTACTAATTTATCATATTTTATTATAAGCTGCATGAGTATCAGTTTCTGATATGAGTGATAGACCTCAAATTAGTTCACCATATTGTAGCTATGATTTGGAAATCCAGTGGGATTCACTATTTGTTCTGCTTTCCACTAGAACTAATACGAGGCAGTAACACATATTTCTCTCCCCTTATTTTTCTTTTATGAATACAAACACTATATGAGAGCATCATTGTCATTCCACATCAGACAAAACAGCAGATGTCTCTAACAAACATAGGTTTAATCAAAACAGATCAAGTTTCACCAATACAAGCATTTCAAAACATATACATCTGGTTTCCACTCAAAAAACTCTATCTATAATCACAGCTGCTGTGTTAATCCACCCACATCACACACATGAGCCGAGTCATTATGAAATGATTCCTTACTGACAGTGCTTGTGAAAGCATCCTGTTGGGATTGCATTGTAGCTCCTCAAGCTCAGAAGTTAATAGTGCCGAAGCGTAAGAGAAAAGTTGTCAGTCATTGTGTTCCCTCTTTTCATTGATTATTATTTAAAATGGAACAAAAATCTAGCACCGGGTTTTAGTGAGTGTGCAGTATGCATTCAAATTCAGCTTCAATTCATAACACATGTTGGCTCATGGCGCTTTACATTGGCAGTTAAATCTAATCATAAAGACCAACTGGTTCATGTTTTCTGTCCAAGGAAACCCAAATGATTGCATTGACTTTGCATGATTTGCTCCTTCATATGAACATGTAGAAACAATGGACATTCTCTTGCTTTGTGTTGTTGATCCCGCAGTAATCCCTCACATATACCATTACAAATGAGTGCTCCCAAAAATGAATGAAATGATCAATTATTAGTCAGTGCTCACATGCTGAATGCTTCACCTCTTTGCCATTTTACAATGTTGGTAACTTGTACTGAACATTTTTTGGGAATCAAATGGTGCATTTACAGTATGATGTTTTGCAAGGAGATTTTTATTCATTCACTGAAATCAATTCATTTAATTTGTTAATGACGATTGTATGACTCCAATGAGCAGGATCTACCTGGAGAATGTCCCTAAGAATCGTAAATGTTTCCAATCAGTATTGGAAGTACATTTGTTAGAAGACAATAGTGTTAGTAAGAGCATTTTTTTTTTTTTTTTTTTTGTAAAAGGAAGGTGGGACAGATGCTTCTTCATGAAGTTGATTGGCTGAGGAGGTGTAAAATGGTGCTGTCCTTACAAACTGAGGCCAAAATAAGAGAAATGCAGAAGATGGCTTAGAGCCCTGCGATTTAAGTGTCAGCGTTCCTAAACTGACGCGATTTTATGCTTTCTAAACTCAAAGACAAAATGTTCCTATGTTTTGTACATTATGGCCGCAAAAAAGACTTCATTCACATAGGTTACTTGTAGCTCTAAAAAAGCGCCCCACATTGCCTCACTCTTCAACAACACTGACACACAAATGTGTGCATTAGTTTTGCAGTACACTGCACTCTACTAATTTAGTGTTAGAGAGAAATCTCTCGAAGGCTACTCTGTTATTGCCTACTTTTATAAACACAGAAACAGTGGAATTACTGCTCTACCTGGCTGTTGTCTAGAATGAAGTGACCACTGTTTAATTTTACGACAAAAGCATCTTTGTTATGATACATTGTTTTTTAGTGTTGTACCTTTTTAATAGCCTGCTAAACCCTGTCAATGCACATGACAACCAGGTTCTAAAAAAGTTTTTATGTCTTATTGCTCTCTTTTTAATAAACATTGAACATTATAGTTTTGGTTGTAAAGTTTAAAAAAGCAATAAGTGTGCTATCCATAGCAATTTAACTGCATTTTTTGCTGCTTTACATTTAAAAAAGCTATAAGCATGACTTTAGTTTCAAATGTCCGAATCATAGAACTTTAACTGCTTTTTGTGTGCCTTTCAAGTTAAAACAGGTAATACAGATTAGAAAAATTTTCACATATTATTCACCTTACCGTATTTTGAAATTTTGGCAGAACAGAGTCAGTCATCTCAGATGAAAAAAATTACTTTATTATAACTTCATTATGACTTTTGGAAAGCAAAACATTACTTATTACAAAGTTAACTTTACATTTTACTTTGGAAAATAATATGAAATGTAAATTTGCTTTCTATTGTATTACCTTCTTCATATCTCAGTTTATTGAGACATTAAGTGAGTAACACAACACCACTCTCAGGACTCTGTACACACTCAAAGAATTAGGGTGTGATTTGTTCACACAGTAACACTTGCTTAGTCAGTATGAATGAATCACTGCCTGATCCGTACACTAGGCAGGTGAGTGAATCAGTGTCATGAATCTTTGCATAGTAACAGGATTCTGTGCATCTGATAAGTTGGTTTGGTGAGTCTACTCCAAGCTAACTTTAGCCATTAGCTTGAAATAACGGATGCTGTTGTCTGAGTTACACAACGTAGAGGTTCCACATCCGACCAGCTCACCCTGAGTTTAAACTGAGAAAGTACAAGTCGGGTAATGTAGATGATTTGATTCATTTTATTCAACATCATTCATGAATAACACAAGATTACAGCCTAATTATCATCAAATAATTTATCTTTGATAGTTCTGCTCACAGCTAAACTCACAATAAATTGTATTTAATGTTACAATACCAGGAAAATCCTACCAAATAATCAACATTTAGACTAGAAAAGGTAAGTGCATAGTTAGTTAATAAGGAGTAATGTCGAAGGGAGAAAGGTTTTAGGGAGATGTAATTTTTAACCTTAACTAGTTACAGTAAGATTCAATCCAATCCCAAACAACAATCAGAACCAAAATAAATGAAAAGACAGAGAAATTTACATAAGATTTAACCGTTTTGTAAAAATTTACCAACACAATCATGAAAATGCAAAAAATAACTTGATAGACTATTTTTCACAGGTTTGAAATGGAAGGTGTAAGAGACAAAATGGGAAATTATTCATGCACCACCATTACCTATATAGGTTCAAAATAGGAGTAGATACATACAAACATACATCCTAATAGTACCCTTATAAACACATAGACACTTCTGACAACCCTAAAGCTCTTGGGTGCCCTGCTTGTGTAAAGGTGAAGTAAAATGGGCCTATCTGCTTAGTTTGCGTTTGCCTTGGGCTGGCTCTGGCACCACATATCCTAAAAAAAATAAACAAAAAAAAACTAGTGAGCTTAACATTATACGACTCATTATAACAGATTCCAATTTTCTAGATCTTCATGGATAATGTTGCTATTAATGCAGCTAATGTCGTTTTTAGTAGTAGTGATGGTTTTTTTATTATTTTATTGGAAAAAATACATTAAAATCATGGCTACTGTTAATACAGATTGATTTGCTTTTGTGATGAACAGTATGCTTTTGTCTCCTTTTTACATAGACCCATATGCAAAGGAAAACTACAGGTTGTAATGTTACAACTGTTTGCATGCTTCCTATCTCCCTTTGTTTAATGTAGGCTCTCATTACCACGTGGTGGTAACAGATTGTTTGAACTGGAGAGAAAAGCCATTCGAAGCTAATTAAGCAGCCATTCCAGGCTCTATTCACAGGCAGAGGACCGGGGAGCACAGGCATTTGTCAGCGCTTGACCCCGCGTGGTATTGATTGACATCCCCGCGCTGAGAATGACAGGCTCAGCGCCGGCGGGCCAATGGGAGGCTGCGGAGTAAGTGCACCGCGCCGCTATTGGTCGAGAGGCCTTAAAGTCGCAGGCGAGATCCCCACGTGGGGTTGGAGCCGAACCTTCAAAACAAGGCAGTGCTCAGACATGGCTGATGTTCATATCACACAAAGGCAATCATCTTCTCTCCTCTCTCCCCTCCCGCTGTGTAGCTATCGCCCAAATGCTGATAGGTAGGGGCGCGGACGTGTTGTGCAACAATCACGAGTCGCTTAAAGAAGAAATTTACGGCTTCAGTTTGGCCAACGTCGACGATCGATTGGTCATTATCGTGCCCTTCATGGTGCATGTGCATTAAGGGGCGGATTAAACTCAGATTTCTTGAGGGAGGGGGGTTCACTTCAGATTTTTCACAGTCACACCACTACGAGTTTTATAGCTGTTTTCCTTGTATGGAGGGTATAAATTGCAAAATGTTTGCAGCAAAGCACATCACCTTACCGCCCTTCCCCCTAAGTTCTAATGGTGCCCCCATAAAAAAATAAATAAATGAATAAAACCATTTCAACGGCAAAAACATACAAACACTCCATAATTAATCTCGGTATGCTGTTTGTGCTGCCGCTGTCAAATTTGGAGATGATCGTCGGCACATCAATACGTGCTGCTGTTGTCGTATACACGGTGGGACGGGCAGCTCATGCATTGTGGATCCGCGGGATGATGTCATGTATCGCTGCACCCCACGTGGGGCCCGGCGCTCTCCGATAGGCAGATGTGGCCATATTCCTTCCGAGTAATGCGATTGGACAGATAGACGCTTCCACGGCAGTTCAGCCCTGCTGCCTGTGTGTGGCAACCGGGGGTAAGCTGGACGACTGGGGGGGAAATGCGAGATTGTGGAGTGTACCGTGTTACGCTTTTAAAGAACCTCTTCGAGTCGTAGGACAGATTTTTGGAAGCCTGTATGTATATATGTTTTTTTTTCTTTTTGAGGGGATTAACCAGCCGCGTAAGGAGTGCTTTCCTCGGAGCTTCAACGACGACGAATAAAGTAGTTTAATCGAGCCCGACCGAGCGAATTTTTCTCCCAACTGCTCCCTCCAGTCTGGTCTAGCCTGGCTGGGTGCGTTCTGGGGAGAGTGGAGGATGCTTGTCGAGATCTGGATCCACATTACAAGGATTTAAACGCCTAAATTGTAGCCTTTTGTATTTTTTTTCTCTTCTTTTTGGGGAAACAAAGGTCGGGCCGAAGAATAGGACGCACATTCGGGTATGTATTTCTCACACCTCTTGATTTCTCTTTCAGCGTATTTAATGTTTTTTTTTTCTGGGCGTGCGCTCCGCAGCGCGCCTCTGTGCGGACTCAAAGTCGGTGGAAAAGCCAGCTGCTGTCGGTGGTGTCCTGTAAGTGCGGGCTTTCTGGTTATTTGAAGAAGAATCAATACAAAGACAAATTGGATCTGAGCGTTTTGTATTCATGTGTTCAAAATGAGTTGGACTGCATATCTTTAAATTAACAATTGGGATTATCTTTTGCAAGTATCTGTAAATCGTTGTTCACTAACCGAATAAGGTCATCAAGAAGACAGAGGGGCACCCACTGTGTTGTTTTTCTTTTTCTACGGCTTGGATAGCTGCTGTATCTTGGGGATTGTTGAGATCTGCATCAAGTTGCTTATTCTACATATATAGGTTAACTTGCTTCTTTTCCCACCTCGAATACAGGATTTTCACGACCTCCCCTCACCCCCCACCCCACCCCTGTCTGCTGAGGCTGATATCTGTGAGCAAATTTCGAGCACTTTGCTAAAGGACCTGCACACTGGAGACATAAACAAAGGACACTTTTAAAGATGTATCCACAGGGCCGACATCCGGTAAGATGTGATTCTTCTATGTACTTTAAGCATCTCAAATCTATGTACGAAAGGAAAAAAACACTGTCCTGCAAAGACCCCCCTTTTTCCACCATTCATGCAGGTCATGCCATGCTCTTGAATAAGATTGACCTAAGAAGATGTTTTGCATGTTTGCATGATGTTACTCTTATGACTTGTGCTGAATGTGAGGGCAGGTGGTGGTTTAAATTCCTGTCTGAGAGAATTGAGGTTCAATGTGAAAGCCTACTCATGTGACGTTATTAACAGCTGGAGGTGTGAAGTATGGACCCACCTCTGCTTTTAGGGAAAATGTCTTACTGCATAGGAGATATTCATATCTTTGAAATAGTGATTTTGTTGAATAAAACTTCCCAAACATCTGATTTGGATTGCTGAGATTTTTTTTGTTTCCTTCTGTTTGCAGGCTCCACATCAGCCTGGCCAGCCAGGCTTCAAATTTACTGTTGCTGAGTCTTGTGACAGAATTAAAGATGAGTTTCAGTTCCTCCAAGCCCAGTATCACAGGTAATGATTATCACAGAAATGACAAGGACGTCAGTTTACTTTATGGGTCTGTGGAGTGTTAGAGTAATAAATGGTTTGAAATGAAAGATGGACTTTTTTCCCCTCTTCCTCTGGGCAAGTAGATATGCATGAATGAGTGCTGAAGTGGTTGAAATTGACACCTTGTCTTCTGTTTTCAGTCTGAAGGTGGAGTATGACAAACTGGCCAATGAGAAAACAGAGATGCAGCGCCACTATGTCATGGTAAGCTTGCATTACAATGGGGAGCAATTATGGTACCAAACTGCAAGGCTTGTTGAAGATCTGGTCAGGGTGGAGTGACACGGGCTATTGTGATCACCTGCATGTGGTGGTTAAGGCTTCATTGGTGTCAGGTACAGGCCTGTGAAAGCCCTCAGGGTGGTGGTGGAAAGGAGGTGTGATTTGGGGCAGCCAGTTGTTACAGAAGAGCTCTTCCTGACGGGCAGTGGGCTTCATTATAGCCCGCCCCTCTGATCTCTAAGGGGTTGACTGCAGCTTTGCCCTGTGTGTGTGCTGATCTGATTATTCTCCTTGGAGACACCACGCTCAGACATATGCAGGGCCATAAATTAGGTGCGAGCTGTTGGCGCAGACCACAGTAAACAAGATGGAGGCTGTGGAACCGGCTTGCGGTGTATCTTTGCAGTACCATTTTTTTTTATCATCTTTAATTATTAGCTTTTATTTAAGCAGCCTTTAAGAAAAACATAGGTGTGCCGCTGACGCAAGAAATGAGCCCAGACATGACGCAATGAGCAGGTTTTCCTGTGGATGTGTACTCACTTGTCTCGAATAAACACAGCGTGGAAGATTTAAACCAATATATTTTTGTCCTAAATTAAAGTAATCCTTTTTTTTTTCTTGTTTGTTTTTTTTTTTACATGAAAACATGTCAGCCTGACAACCATGAGGTTAGGTAAACATGTTGGGAAGTATTCCACAGCCAGCGATGGGTGTCAGGTTACGCTACGGCTGTAGGGCTCTGATCTCAGACAGAATGGCTCTCTTGTTTGAGAGTAATTTTCGAAGAAGCTAATGGACTGAATAATGCATTGGCCTCATCAAATAGACGCTGACTGGAAAGCCATTTCTGCCCCAGTTGCCAATTCTGGACTCGACGGATTACATTTCATCCAGCCAGACAGACTGACCGGGCTGGAAATATCAAGAGTGTTGAGCAATCGCGTTACGCTAAGTAAACAGACATCGTGGAGATCTGAGGGCTTAAGATAGTGATCAATACATCTAACCCTTTCCTTCTTGTGCCTTCACTACAAACAGCAGGGGGTGGGAAGGGGATCAATTCATTGACTGCTGCAGAACTTCTTAAAGAAGTTCTTTTCTGGTCTGATCTTAGTTCATCACTTTTCAGGGTCTTTTCATCTTACTGTTCAAAAGCATGTGATAATGTGATTAGTGTAGGGATCCATCACATTGATTGTTGGCTGTGCAGAGCTTATTTGTTTTGTTCAAAGTCATGAAATGATCACAATTTTGTGTAACGTGAACCTTCTTTGTTGTATTTTTTTAGTATTACGAGATGTCTTATGGGTTGAACATAGAGATGCACAAACAGGTATGTACCACCTCCCTATATCCTTTAAAGAAGAAACTCTGATCATAATTTTCTGTTAATGTCTAATCTCTGTACTCCCAAAAGACTTAAACCAATTTGGACTATAATTTCAAGGCAACATTGAAAGGAAAAAAAACAAACTTTTTTTCTGCAAGTGGTAGTGTTTGTAAGTGTACGGGCATCACCATTTAGTGTATACGAGAAAGATTTGGCTATACAACAATCGTGAAATAATTCCAGAATTGAAATTTGCATAATAAATTTGCATTTAGCATGCTTAGCTGGTAAACGTAATTTGGCTAGCATGACTGGAGCAGTTGTTTTTGTGTGTGCTTAGAGCAGTAGTTTGCTACCTTTCAACTTCTAGCCCACAAAGTAACGATGCAAGACTTCTAATACAGCGTAACTAGTTGATTCATTAATTGTGAGTTTAGTACCCAAACTAACATCATCAAACAATGAATGGATTTTTTTTTATCTACGTACTCTTTTTATCTGCTATGGATTTAAATTATTTTTCACCACTTTGTTTTATCATTTAGCCTGAAGTCTGCAGCTGGGTTTCTTGAAAACCCCACATGTTGATTTGCGAAACCAGGTTATGTCCCAAACCCAGTTTTAGGAGCCCTTGCGATGAATGTTAATTTCTTTACCTCAACTAAAAAAAAAAAAAACAAAACACTGATATTACTAAATCTTTCTGTCTTTCCCCTTAAAGAGTATTGTTATATGGTAGCACTGTCCAACCGTAGCTAATCACTAGCTCACCAAACTGAAAACTTTCCAATTCTATTCAATCAATTGATATCTCTGTGCATTGCATATATTTATTTTACTTTTATCAAGGTTGTTGGATGCATTAAAAACCTTGGTCACAGTGTAAACCTAACCTCAGTGCATACCCGTATGTGCTGAATGAATGAAACCATGTGCCACCATTTATACAATCAGTCTCAACCATTTTATTGGCAATCTACAAGTCGTGTCAAGTAATCCGAGTCAGCTTTTTGATAAGATTAAAGCTAGACTTTGACTAGCTCTGCCTTTGACGTGATGATTACAAAGACAGAACTGCTGAGCAGCAATTGAAAGAGTAGAGCAAAAGTCATAACGCCATTTATTGCACCCTTGTCTTTATCCTATCTGGTTTTGACTCACGGGTCAAACAAAATAAGGCCTGAAATAATATAAAGATTGAATGAATAGTAAGATTCCACTACGTGCAGCATTTAAACCATTAAGTTGTTCTTTTCCCGTCAGATAATAACTGCATTGGCTGCCCAATAAATTGGCGCGGTGGGATGATCCATCAGTGTCTGGGGCTGTTTGTCGCACTGCCACATGTCTGTCAGGCCTCAAGCCCCTTTGATGGCTTCTGTCAGGCACTTATCACCTACTGGAGGGGAGACAGGATGGGGTGGGGGGTGGTCTGGAAACAAGCAGGAGAATAGAGCTGGGAGGGGGAGGGGCAGGAGCCTAGCTTTGTGTAAACAGGTTAATCGACTGATCCATTTTAGCGTCTGACTTTTATCAGGAACCTCAACAGAGCTGATGGAAATGCTTGAATAATTCATCAAGGGGGCCCCTAACCTTCTGAACCACATGTTGGTGAGCAAACAGTGCGAGGCCTTGTCCCTGCAGCTTCCTTAGCCTTACAAATCCAGGCATGGGAGGAGGAGGAGGATACTAGGAGTGGGTAACAGACAGGGTTTGGGATGGAGCTTTTGGACGCACACATGCATATTATTTCCATTATAGGAGATTTATTCCTTTGTATGGAAGCTCATTCTTCTCAGTATGCCTTTTTCATTACTGCGCAGGGACATATTTCAGGTTTTAGAAATCACACAGCAACACAGCTTAGATGGACTGATGTGGCAGTGTTATCTGATCCCTCTCTGTCAGCTGCTGCAGTAAGTTGATGCAAATGGGCTAATTTCTGCTGCATGACATCAACCCCATAATTGCCGTCATATGTTGCTTGTTTCCTGGAGCTGCTGTCGTATTTTGCTTTTACCTCTAGCTGCAACACAGACTCATTCCTCTATGTGTTTGCTTAAAAAGCCAAATATCTTCTGGAACCTGTAGGAAAGGAAGCGTAGCCCGCCAACACTCTGTCTGTATTGTTCATAGAAAATTGAAAAGCGGTTTGAAAACTGTGGCTTTTGAAAGAAATCAGTACTGCAACATCCCAAATCTGTCACAAAGGACTGAACCTTGGTGTAATAATCTCCAGGCCTAAGCTTTCAACTGTCAGGTCCACTTATGTAAATGGTACGTTTTTATTTAGCATATGCAACAAAATGACAAAGTTCATTTTTTACTTTGTTCGAAACAACTTTAAACAAATATGGTTGAGTTTGCTCCTAGAAGTTAATGTTCTAGACTAGTCAGATAAGAAAAACAAACAAAATAGTGGTTTATTGAAAAGCTATTTTGTGTACCTTTTTTTTTTTTTTAATCGTCATCTTGCCTGCATTGGATGATTATTTACACATGAACCCATGACTATTTACACAAATGTTGTAAGGAGGTGTTATGCCACCAATTACTTTCCTGTCAGAAAAAAAATACAGGATACAGAAAATGTAAAGTATTTCTTAACAGATTAACTGAGAAGTATGGCTGTTAAATCAGTGTGGAAAATGTCTAGATCAACATTTCTCACCATATCCTAGATTTTAGGGATGAGGATAATTGGACACCTTTAGAGCTGTATTTGGAATTCGGTTTGTTTCACGCAATGAACCAAAATACTTATGCGTCCCTTTCGCACTACGTTGAATATTAGTCCCCTGAAATTATTATTTTTATTATCCAATGCTATATTCCTGTTTTTTCTTTGCATAGCTTTGTTTATACCTCATTGTCACACTGAGTGGAAACACCTTCTTAAAGCAATACTGTGTAACTTTTAACCACTAGGATCACTAAACCTGTATCTTCAAGGTTTAGCACCCCAACCGACCACACACTAGCAAAATTAATCAGTCTACCTCCCTGTTTTGGAACCTGATATTAGATAATTTGGGACAGCAGATTAAGCAGCCACGGTATTACTTGCAAAGACAAGGCTAAGTTCACCCCTCTATATTAAATCCTAGATGTCATTGTCAGATCTGTCTTGCTGTCTAACAACCTTTAGCTTAGTTAGCTTTCAGTTTTAAGAGAGGCTAAGACTGCTGTAAAGCAGCACTATGGGTCACATGATACATTCAGCGACAGACCAGCGCACTAAAGTTACATAGGTGAATTTTTTTGAGAAGATCATCGACATGTACCAAGTCCTATCTATATATTGACCTGAGAAATAGTTTACTATATCTAAAAAAAAAAGATAACGTACAATAAATTGCCATAAAGTGTTTCAATCAGGAAGCTCATTGGTGGTGCACTGCCTCCAACCTTTATTACCTGCGTAAATAATCATGAGCTTCTTTGTTTAGTGACAAGCTTGATAGTGGCTTATAAATTAACATTTGCATAAACAACCAGAAGATTTTTTCAGACCAGATTGGTTATAAGTCTGCTTTTGTGTCAGTCTCTCTGAGACTAGCCGTTAGCTTACTCAACAAGTTCTGCTACACTGTATAAATGGAAATATGCTAGATCATCTTATTTTCCAGCTCAGATTAGGAGCAAATAGACTTATCTCAAGAAATTTCAATGTATTTTTTGGTCAGTTTTTCCAGTGAGCTGAATGCATCTACTGCTGGTGAAATATTAACTTCTAAGCTTTTCTGATCGTACTGCTCTGTCGCATTAGATTAACCGAAGCAATGGATCCATCTTTTTTAAATTATAATCTGTGATTGATATTGGTATGGACAGTTGGATACTTGGATAAGTCCCTAACACTTTAAATGCCAATAAAAAATAGCTCTGTGCTTGCCTCAAATTAACAAAGATCCATGCTTTGCACCTCAGTTAGGTGGAAAACTCATTAATCAGATTAGAAGAGCTGACCTTACTGGTTCTAGTTCTTCTTAATAGAAAAGCCAGGCCCTTAGGCCATGCTGCCAGATGATACAAATTACTGACCCTCTAGATATGACCAGTCATGCAGTGTTTTTAGATGAATCACCAGCTTCTCCTTTAAATGCAAAACCCATCAGTGTTTTTAGGTCTATTTTCCCACTGCTGATAACAACAGGCGAATACCTCTCTGCACACAATTGACACGGCAGCCTGAGAGTGCTCTTAAAGTGGTGCTACACAGGTCCGAGTACCTGTAATTGTGTAGCAGCCGTGCAAAGCTGGCCTCTCAAGGGCCAAGCTGTCATCTACTTAAAGTGACAACAGCCCCATTTTTATCTGCCAGCAGACCAAAAAAAAAAAAGGAAAAGGAGCAACAGTCCCTTCAGCGCTACACTGTATCTATCTGACAGCGGCGGTGAGCCGAGCTGATGCCTCTGCCATGTATTTGCATGTTGTTGTGGGAGCGCAGAGGCTGGCGGTTGTTTAGGGCACAGCGGATCCGCCACCTCCTGACCTCACTCAGCCAGCTGTCACCATGATGCTAAGCTACAGAGGAATGGGTCCCGAGTGCTCGAGGACTTTTTGCAAATCCCGTCAAATGTTCGTGTGCTATTTACAAGGCTTATCTCTGCAAACATGGATTACATAGCTCCGGTAGCTTTTCAGCCATTTCTAATGGCCTCCATCGACTCTTTCTAGAACTCGTACAAAAGGGTAAAGATATAACCCCCATAAAATCTTTATCTCTTAAGACCACAGCTAATTTGCCTTCTTGTCTAAAAGCAATGAGCAAGTTATAGTCCGAATTGTCTTTTGGGTCAATGTGCTTTCTCCTTTACAAGCAGATCTAGAAATAAACATTACTGCTGTTTAATTCCTTTTATGATTGTATCTGAAGAAAATCCCAAATTCACTATCTTTATACATCAGGTAAATCTTTTAGATAGTGTAAAACCAATAGGCGGAGGGTTTTTAATACATAAATGTTATCTAATGGCCTGTATAATCATAGGACAGACTGCTGACTTCACAAGTAGTCATCAGACAGTTTATGATATCCTCTTCAAGGACAATAAGCCACAAAAGAGGTTATTGCAAAAGAAGCTGGCTGTTCAGAGTGTTGAAGAACAGTTATGAAAAGTTAAGTGGAAGGAAACAATTCTAAAGATTTATTTTTTTCTGTTTTTAAATGTGGTTCACCACTTCAAATTTTGAAGTAATTCTAATTTATTGAGCTCCACGCCTGTTGTATGCAGTTATAAATGATTGCTTCTGATGTCAGGCGTCACTTTGTTTTATCTGACTTTAGATTGTTTTCTTGATCACTTGCTTGCGTTACTTTAGTAGCTGTCCATGGTGCAACTAGGGTCAGCAGATCTTCTTCCGTCACTCATTGCTTTCCCTTCACACTCTAGCTCTGCCCTGGGGTAATATGTCAGGCTGCCAGAAACTGCCTGGCATTTCTGCCATGTGTAATAAATAAGCTGGCGGTTTGCGGACTAACTTGTGTGCTGCTGCTGCTGCTCCAAATGAGAAATCAGAGAAAATCTTTGTGATGTGTTTGTGTTCTACAGTGGCCCTGGGTTGAACTGCGTCTCATAAATTCCACAGATGATGTAGCTTCAGCCCAGTTATTCTCTGCTCCCAGTGCAGAACTCAGACCTGAATATCTCATCTCCCAAGCCTAGAAGTAGAGAGACAGAGGGGTAGAGTGAGTGTGAAGGGAAGAGCAAGCAAGCTGCTGTTTTTACAGGAGAGTGGGGGTGGATCATACTCCCCTCTCCCACTGCTCTTTTTATCCACCATTCATTTGGTCCGTTCATGTGATCGACAGGCTGAAAATTCAATTTAATGACCTGCCTCCAAGCACGTAATATGATTTTAAAGCCTGTTACGGTCAAGCAGAGGTGCCATTTGCATAATGATCCCCAGCCAGATAGGGCTGTAGCTGTTGCCATGGCAGTTGGTCGACACGCAAAAGAATGGAGGCAAGGTTCCATGGATAGATGGGAGGGGAGGAGGGGTGCAGGATGGGGAGGGGGCGGGGTCGGAGGGGTAGGTGGATAGCTTCGAGAAAATCGCTCCAGCTTGATTCCTAGAAAGGCCCAGTTTTAGCAAGCCACTCCTGGGTGGCCTTTTTTTAATGCTTATTGATCACAGATTGGAGGACGGTAACCCACAAGTGGTTATGGTTTGTTATCATAGTGCGCACTGATTCATAATGTTGATCTTCTGCACTTTCACATGTAAGTAAACAGTGCAGGTTGAAGGCCTTGGCTTCATAAAAGGGTGTGGTTGTGTGGTTTAACTGAGGTTAAGTGCAGGACAGTGCAGTTGGGGTGGGAGAGAAGAGAGGGAGGGCTGAGCGCGAGAAGATTCTCTCGACGCAAACGCACTCCGCCTGCTCATATCCGTTTAACGTGGAGTGCACTCTCAGCACAGCTGTGCTCCATCCCCCTGGGCTCTCCTAATGTTTTAAATATTTCAAATGTCAATATCACGCTGTTTAGAGGATGTTGAGTCAAGCCGTTCTGATTGCCGGAGTAATTGGCTTAATCGGTGTAAACATTAAAGGCGGGGTTATGCGCACTCACTGCGTGCTTCATACACCTCCAACTTATTTTGTTTCTTTTTATTTTTCCTCCTTTTCTTCCAGACGGAGATTGCCAAACGACTGAATGCAATTCTAGCTCAAATTATGCCTTTCCTGTCACAAGAGGTGGGTTTTGAATGTGGCCTTGAAACGGCGTCACGGCCTTTTTAAAAACAAAGTGACTTATTGTTGCCATTTTGTAGAAAGACATTTTTAACTTGTCTTGTTGGCAATTGTGCTACGTTTTTTGACGTTCACCCTTGTTTGAGAAATTCTTGTTGTGCTTTTGAATATGAAACTACATCCGGATGTCTTAATATTTATATGTAAATCTTTTTTCTTTTTCAGCACCAACAACAGGTTGCTCAGGCAGTGGAGAGGGCTAAGCAGGTGACTATGACCGAGCTGAATGCCATCATCGGGGTACGTGGACTTCCCAATCTGCCTCTCACCGTGTGTATACTCCCTTTTTTCCTTTATTTTAATTTGGGTATGGACAAACGTTCAGTGCATCTAAAAGTAATAATTGCACCATGTTTTATACCCTGCAGCTTTGTGAAAGTATTCATAGTTTTGGATGTAATTGAAATTTTATTTGACAGACCAGCACAAAGTAGTACAAAATTCAAAATTGAGGGCAGAAGTTAAGAAAGGTGTGATGTGAATTTGTATTCGGCCCTTTCTATTTAGATTCCTTTTAATAATTGCTTATTCAGAAAACTTCACAAGACATAACCGTCCACAGAATCTGGTCATCTGGATAAGGAGAGCATTAAATAGAGAAGCCAAAGGGGGACCTGCAGAGATGTGCATCTCGGCTACACAAATATATTAATGGGACAGTTATTGTGCATTTTACAAATTTGGCTTTAATAGAATAGAGGCAAAAAGAAGACCCCTGATGGATAGGGAAAAGCCCTTAAAAAAACCCTGCTTGCCGATTGCCACAAAACATCGCTGTTAGAGGAAGCTAAAGACAAAACAGTGGAAGGTTTAGATGAAATCATAGTCTGGTGTTAGTGACCCAGTCAAGGTCCAGACCTAAAACAAAAATCAAAATCTGTTAGAGGACTTTGAAGTTGATGTTTACATATATTTGTTTTCATTCAGTCGGGTTGATATTGAGTTATTTTGCAAAGAAGGAATTGCCAAAAATTAAGCTGGTAGAGACAAATGCCTCCGATTTTATGGGTGTAATTGCTACAAATGATCTGTTATTCTGTTTTCATGTAAAAATACTAAAAACTCTTCCTTTTACTTTACATCACAATTATGTATTGCTTTGTATTGGTCTATTATATAAAATTCCAACAAAACTGATTTAACATATAAAACCAAAGTGGGAATCCTGTTTTTAGAAAGTGTTGCTCAGCAAAGAATAATGGCAAAATAATATGACTGATATGTTCTATATATTTGGTGTAACCCTTTTGAGATTTTCTGTTTCTGCTCTTTTGGTATAGGTAGCATTGTTTCCTGCCTTGATGTTTGTTTACAAATGCGAGCCTGAGAGCTCTCTAGATGCCCTCCGCAGCCTGCATAGCTTTAATTGGCTAAGGTTTTAACGAGAAGCCTCATCCCTCACTGTTGACCTGGATAGCTGTGGGAGTTAAAAGGGCTGAGACTGAGCAGAACAGCCTCCCTGAGATGGCACAGACATCAGCCATCCCCATTGCTCGGCATTTTGCAAAGCTCATCACGGTGCAGTTAATGTTTGGTGTTCATCACTGCTTCCAGGCACCATCTGCTTCTCATTGATCAGCTATATCCCTCCTGTCCCGCTCACACAGAGGCAACTGGTTTTGCTAGAGAAACACAGCTTGGGATATCTGTGATCGTATTTCCTCTGCAAATTCTAAAGGTGCTTTTTTCTTATATTTGGACCGACACAGATGCTTTATTACACTGCAGACAGGACTTTTATCGATGGTAATATTTCATCTAATATCGATTATATGCTTTTATATTTGGAACACGATAATACAGTAATACTCTGTTGGTTTGACTTTGGAGCCAGGGTGATTTTACTTTTTTATTTCTCAACTATAAGTCTGTGGTCTATAGTTCAAAGTTGGCTTCTTTAAAAAAAACTAGACTAAATGAATTGTATATGATGTTGCTGTAGGCTTGAGTGCATAGTTCTGTGTGGCATCAGCACTGTCAAAATGATGAAGCCTCAGCCCAAAACTTGCAGTAGTGGCTTCTGTCAGGGGACGTGGTGATGTGTGTGATTAAGAACACCTTTCCATGTGTTATTTATTAAGAAGAAGCTCTGTAGGCATGCCAAATTCCTCATGTATATTGTAAAGCAAGGTGGGGGTGAAAGAGCACAGCAGACAGACAGACAGGAAGGCGGTGTACAGGAACCAGCTACATGTCTTATTGATGGAGCTGCAGGCCATTAATAGAATGCAACTAGGACAGCTGCTTGAGGTAAAGCCGACTGCTAGAGAATCCTGTTTGGTTCAAACATAAAAGCCTCAGATATGCCAACCTGGGTTCTGTCTGACTTTTATGAGCACATATTCTGTGTCCATTATAGGCAGCGTTTTTGTATGGGTGAGTGAAGCAGCTGTAGCTTTGACCAACTCTGTCCTTCTTTTCAGCAGCAGCAGGCTGCCTACCCTTCTCTTATGGTTAGTGGGGTATAAATATTTGTCTTTGACTGGATTTTGCTTTTGTGGTTTGAAGGCCTTGTGTGTGTTGCATGGCACTACTCATGTCCACTTAATGTGCCTTTTTAATTGGACATGGGGTGCTTTAATATTTTCACCTTATGATAACCATGAATAAAAAACACTACAGCATCACAAACTTAACTAAAATATACGTTGAAGTTCTACTGTTGAAAAGTGCAACAATGTTTCCGTTGAACCCAAATTGTTCTGACTCTTTTTTTTTTAGCCATCCAGCTGGTCAAATACAGTCCTGATATTCAGGTCATATAGGCGTACCACTATATCTGTAATAGCCTATAAAATGTTTTAGACTCTGCAATTTTGCATAGACTAATATTTGATACTTTATGCTGTTTTTAAATTTTGACATAAACATGTAAAGAAAAATAATATTTGACACAACCGCATCGCTGCTTTTTACGATTGATTATTCCTGCTGCTCCTATTTAACTGTGATAATTACAGTTACAGTAATTATAGCACCTGCTTATTTTATGATATAGAATTTATGCAGAAACCTAAGCAAAATATACTGACTTTCTGGTTCTAATATTAGTGTATATTAAAGAATATTATGACTGTTTACCTTTTTATTCTGTATAGAGTGACAGTGGGAGTATGGAGAGGTTATGTTACTTATAAAGCATTCTTCCTGATAAAAGCCCTTTGTTTTAACAGAGTGATCCTAACAGGATGGGGGTTTCTCTGGTTGTCAAACTAGGACAAGAAATGTTTCCAAAAACCCTAGTTTGTCTTTATTGTATGCAAGGGGGAAGTGTTGCTGTCTTCTTTCCACTAGCTGGGTGGCTGTCAGTGTGCAACTTTGTGTTACTGAAGAGTATGATAAAAAAATGTTGCGGTTTTGGTACTATAACTCTTAAAAAAAACAAAAAACAAAGCAATTTGCAGAATTGGCCGATGTTTGCTTTTAATGCAATTGTCCTGTTAGCTTTAGAGACTCAGACTCTCAGTTGGGGTTAATTTCCTACTTTGACACTCAGTGTGGGGGTTAAACAAGGGGCATGGAGTATAGTTTTTATCTTGCATTATTAAATTAGAGGATACAGGCCAGACTTCTTACTTTATTTATTATTGTCTTCATTTATAGCCCTTTAATGAGGGCACTTGCTGATCAGCCATGCTTATTACCCATCAGTGCCTCATTAAACACAATGAGCAAGGATGTCTTCCCCCCTGCCAATGAACTGGCTCTTTAATTTCCCTCATGGACATAACATTAGAAGTCTCCCTCTATCTCTATCTCTCTTTTCTTTCTTTCTTTCTTTCTTTCTTTCTTTCTTTCTTTCTTTCTTTCTTTCTTTCTTTCTTTCTTTCTT
>JAUZNJ010000010.1:167910-178950 GCA_034780135.1 Jordanella pulchra | reverse complement strand
GTCCTTTCCTGCATGTCTCTCCCCCTCTCTCATACCCCCTTTCCTGTCAGCCTACTGTCTGAAAAACGAGCCACTAGTGCCTTAAAATCTCAAAAAAAAGGTCATACTCGTATCTTGATAAACTTGCCTGGGCACAGAAGAATGCATTACTGTACATCAAGAAGGGATTCCATAATATTATACATAAACGTTGCGTTTAGAAAATGATAGATAAAATTACACACCTGGATTACAAGTCGCTCTGGAGTATAAGTCGCATTTTTTGGGGAAATTTATTTGATAAAGTCCAACACCAAGAACAGACATGTCCCAATAAAAATCTTCATCCTCTGTGTCACTTTTAAACACTTTCGCTAACTTGCTTCCACTTGTATGTTTTTTGTTTCCTTCATGTCAGTTAGAATAACTTCCGCTTTTCACCAGTCTCTTACAAGTTTCATGCAAACTCCAAAATTTCTTTCTGTTACTCAATTAACATTTTTGGCTGCATATTTTACTACCTGCAGCTTGTAATCTGCAGAATAACATGGTCTTTTCGGTGCCATTTTTATTAAGCCTTTCTTAGTTGTTTTTATAAGTAACCGCCAATGTTAAATGACCAACACAGGCCTAAAGCGTCCTTTTGCAGTTTAGTGTGAAAATAAGTGTGAAATGATATAATAATTTGGTAATAATTTCACGCATAAGTCACTTCAGAGTATAAGCCGCACCCGCAATCAAACTATTGAAAAAAACTGTGACTTATAGTCCAGAAGTTACGGTAATTTATTTTTTCATTAAAAGTAATTGAACCAGTTACATTTCAAATATTGGTTACATTGTTACTTTACTTCAAATCTAACACAGCTTGTTACTACAACTCCATCAATCAAAACAACTTTTCACAAGTGCATTCTCTCTGCAGCTACTTTACTTTGACAAGTAACTACTTTGAATGTGCAATATCTGAGTTACTAACCATTTATTTTTTTGAGAAGTAGACTTTTCTAAGTAACACTAAAGTTGAATGAGGGTACACAGCCTAAACGAAACTTTAGAACAGGTTGACTGCCTTTCTTCATTTTTGAAACAGGATTCTGTAATGCCTTTACCGACTTGGACCGAACATATATTAAAGGAATATTTTTTAGGTTTTTGGACATGAAGTTGTGTGAAACGTCCCTTGTCTTTAGATGAGATGCAATAGTGTCACTACTATCACCGAGCCTCCTGACCTGAGAAACGGCTGGTAACATACCAGAGAAAAAGTAGTTCCGGTGTGTATGGGGGTTCCGCTAATCAAAGGTTTTTAAGCTAGAAAACCTATAAATTTGTTTTAGATTATCTGAAAAAATTCTTAGTATCCTGGTACCATTTCAGACCTTGGTATCAATACATTTTTTTAGAAAAATTATACCACTGCAAATGGTGTTTTTACCTTTGTAATAATAAATCTATTGCCTTTCTCAATCACATCATTACATTAAAACACAACACCAGTATGTGTGATGAACTGTTTTTATTTGGAAAGTAATAAAAACCACCTTAGCTTTTTTTATAAAATCAAAAGTTTTTAGATTTTGCTTTTCAATAATGCCAGTGTTGTCTTCAAAACACAACAGAAAAGATCTTTGCCTGAAGCCTAAATACCCCACACCTACATCTGAGAATGATCCTCCAGTGGTGTCCTGTGTGGACAAGAGTTGGTTAGATCGGATACATGACTCCTTGTCTGCAGGTGTATGAATTCAATAATACTTTAACTCTGGATTTTCTGTCTGTCAACTTGAGAAAGTAAAATATCATTAGTTCAAGTTTTCCATGGATAAATGTTGCTATCAAGGGATGTTATAAACCCTTCACATCATCAGAGAGGTATCACTTTGCAGAGCTGAGTATTGCATGTGAAAGGCTACACTTTACCGTAGTGGATCCCAGTGGATATTAACCTAACAGCTGAGGACTCCAGTGGGCACCTTAGCAGATCTTCTTTAATATGCTGCATATCAGTGGGTACAGATATGATCCGGTTGATGTAAACCTTTCAATGGAGTTTTGTAGAAAAAGGATGCAGCTTGTCTACACTGCATGCAATTTGCAGATTCTTTACACTGTATTGTGTACGCTGACAGGTTTGTGATTTGTTTGCACTTCACGGCATCTAATTGATTAAGATTAAAGGAGAGAACTGTTGGTGTAGCTGTTGGAGGAAACTCCTGCCACTTTTGTGTTTATACATGCCCCTTCTCTTTTAAAGTGTGACTACACATCTAACATGAGCCAACATGGGCCACATGCTGGCCTGCATGCTGGTTCACATGCACTGCATGACACAGGAGCTGAATAAAGCCATCACTTGCTCACTACACAACCGGCCCAGTGGCTTTGCTGCATGTTCCAAGGGAGCTCTGCCAAACCTTACATCCACACAGGAGTTCATATTGCACATTTTGTGGATCCATTGTTATTAAAAAATAGATTAAGAGAAGCTTTCAAAATACTATTTTGCATTTAAAAGTAATATGCAGTAGTAATCATAACAGAAATGTTGTTTGATGTAAGACTGAATGACGGGATTATATAAAAATCTAAAGAGGTTTACATTTGCAGTCAGAACTTATAATGAAATGGAGCCCCAAAACGATCACTTCTTTTAATTAAACCATTAATATGAAGGTTAGCGTTGAAGTGGGTTTTATGACAAAGAGAAAATATTATGGCAAAGTCAAAGAAGTGGTTTTATTTTCCACTGCAAGCTTAAGAAAAATACTACAAAGAAGCAGAACTGAATCCTGTCCTACTCCACTTTCTTTGATAGTGGACCACCATGTTATAAATAATGTATTAATGGATTTGCAAAGGAGAGAAAGAGAGCTGCTTTCAGAGCAACGAATGTTCCTTAACTTGTGTGTGATGAGAAAAAAAAGTGTGTTAACCCTTTGCAGCACAGAGTAGAGGTATAAAAGACTTCATATATTTTCTTTTGTATTGTTCATGTTAAGAGAGTGTTTGGTTTCCTTTTTCACAGTTTTTGATAGCTTATTTTTCTGCCAAAAAAGGTGTTCATGGCCTACTGGGACCACTTAAAAGTTTATGCAGAGCACTGGCCAAGTTGGACAAAAAAGAGCCTTGAAGTATACACACACTGGCCCCTTTCTCAGAACCTCTCAGCTATGGTTTGGGGGGGAGTGTTGTTGGTTTATGAGAGGGGAAAATAGCCCCAGCCTCCCGTAAAAGTGAAATGGGATTAAGGCCTTTGTTCGGCCCACAATGGTGAGGGGAATTAGCAATAGTTGTAGGCACTTAGAAGAGCTCTCACACTGAAGCTTATCCCAGATTTTGCACAATAATCATTTGAATATCAACAGTGTTTTGCAACTACGGTGCTAATGTATAAACCTCTCTCTTTAGGATATTGAAATCCCCGAAAGAACTTTATAGCAGTGGCTACATCACAAATATGGATACTCTTATATGGAAAATTATATTTTCAGTGCTTTATTGTCTAAAGTTAATTGATAAAGATAAAGTGAAGCATATTAAAGTTTGTGTGCATTTGAATTAGCTCCCTCTTTATTATCCTAAAATATTGTGAAGTATATTAAGGGATTCAATGCTACTGAATTTTTTTTTCACTACATTTATTATGGGATGTTTCACATAAGGCAACCAAGCTTTGTGAAATAGAGCTTACAGAGCTGGCCCAAGGTTTTATAAGGCCGTGGGCAGAAGTAGATTCCATGACCAACAGCCCCCCACAGCACTAATTACTTATATATTGCCCTTTTTTATCATTATTCTATTTTTAATTTAGTTGTCCTTTGGGATTAACTATTTTTTTTTAAAACAACAATTAAAACTGCGTTATCATTAATCATTTTGTGGCAATGATGCATTTTACAGCCTGTAGGAAGCAGAGAGAAATAATTGCATTTGTCATCTTCTATTATGTAGCCATCCTAGTGCCCTTAGCATATGTTTAGTCCAGTTACACTTTAGGCTGCCCATGAATGAGATATGTAAAGAGACATTAACTACATTTCCTGTTATCAAACTTTCTTATTAAGATTATAATATCTCTTTACTTTATATAGATTTTCCAAGTAATAGCTTCAAAGTTGACGGCTGAAATGTTTTGGTGTGCATACTGTTTCTTTTTTTAAGTTAAAGATTGTTAAATTCAAAAATATTTAAGAACATTGATACTCTTATGCAATTTTCCTTTTGAGCAATTCCAGCCGCATTTGAAGAATCAAAGACTCATTTGACTGCTCAGCAATGAGGTGGATCCAACAACACACTGGACTCTCACAGAGGAGGGAAAGTTGAGAGCTTCTGTCTTACTTGTGTCTCACACGACTAGTCCGTAAAAGAGAGATGGCCTCAGCATTTTTTTGCCCACACACTGAAAACGTATTGTCCAAATCACAAAACATTGAGTGAGATCAGCAGACTTGTCAAGAGGCCCTGGCTTGAATATGAATGATGAGAGAAGAGCAGGGTGGTCCTCATGCTGTTTTGGTGTTAGGCAGGTGAACATAAGCTTAACTGTCTCTGGCAGCTGTCCATCGCCAAATCAGCAGAGTTTATCACTGTAGAAAAGAGAGAGAGAGAAAAACACAGCCATTTAGCACTTTCATGTAAATTAGCTCCAGAAACTCAGAGAAAGCATCTGCAGGAGCTGCTGAAATTCTCAAAATATTTGTTTTTTACTCACTGCTAATTTTAAGTGCTAATATGGAATCATTACTCCGTTTTCCTTTAATTTTTTTGACTTAATTTCGCATGGAAAAATAAAAAATGACTGTAATTAGTTTTTTCTATGTTTTCTGAGGCAAAATTACATTTTTTTTCATCTGTCGATCTGCAGAAATTAAGACATAACACCTCCCATTCTTTCCTGTCCTTAACACATGCACGCACGCTGGCTCAATTCACTCAAGTGTCTTCATAGTTCCCCACATTCAACTGGATACAATGATGCACAAGATGAATAAAGTTATCTCTGTGACTGAAAGGGATGTTGCTAGAGGGAGTGAACGGGGAGGTTCCCCCTGCGCTCCAGATCCTGAAAAGAGCCAGGCTTTGAGGGCCGCTGCTGTAGAGGTCAGGGCCCCAGCTGCTTTTAGGGGTGAAAGGGACACTGGCGGGCTGGACCGATTGTGAGAACAAAAAAAAACAAAGCAATCACGTCAAATAAAGACATCTCAGATTGGTTGCTGACAGATGCCTTCCCAAAGTCGCAGAACTCACTCAGCTCCAACTTTGTTGGGTTTGTATCATGTTGAACAGTCTGAGTCCCACCTCACATGAGCCTGACATATAAACCTTAGAGTGTTTTGTTTTAATTTTGGAGTCTGAAAGCAGCATTTCTACACAGGTAGGATTTCTTTAAGTTATTTCCTAGTGCAGATATAAAAAGAAACACTTAAGATTTTTTATTTTTTATATTATTTTAGAGGCGGTGTAAATGTTTTAAATGGGTTTTGTTTTAATGTGTGGGGTTCTGAAAATGCTTCTTTGATAGAAATTCTAAAACTATAATGTGGATGGTGCTTCAATTTTACTCTTTTTTTTCTCTTAAAAACAGACATTAAAACCCCTCCCTGTCTATGAGTTTACAGATTTCACAGAGTGCAGAAATTTGCTCTGGGTTTAAATTTGCAGGGGGTAAGTAGGATAATAATCAGGCCACATTATGAGGAACCGATTGTTCATTTTCTCCATCAGCAGCAGCAGCGAAGCTTTGCCCAGAGATGTGCCGACCTGTGCAGATGGGGTTCAAAGCCAATTTCCATGTTAAAAACTCTGCACGCTCCAGAAATCCTTCCTGACTGACTCTTGTTGATCAGAGTGTGCGACAAGGCTGTCTTTTTAAAGCTACCGGAGGCAGATGTAAGCGTACAAATGTACAACAAACAGTCTAGTTCTGAGTGGAGTAATGGTGTTGTTTTCATGCATGCCCTGAGGCAGTGACATGAAGACAAAAGATGGTTCTGAAGCGTGCCGTCAAAATGTGAAATATGGTCCTTTACATGTGTCATACAGTAATTACACAAACTGTAAAAAAAAAATAGGGCCCTTATTTATTTTATTTTTTTCTAATTTTCCCTTCATCCAATAAGTGTCAAGTGTCATTACAAAGCTTTAATTCTTTTCAGAAAATCAGTTCAGCCATTCATCATCAGCTTACATTTACATTTACTTTCCTTCACAGACTCTCCAAGGAGAAGAAAGAGATCACTGGAGTGGTGGGAATTTGTTTGATTAGTTATGAAATGAACACTTTATTTTTTTTATTTTTTTTGTATCATCTCTACCGTTTGTTATGTTGGTCTTTATCTTGCTGTCAATTGCAGCCTGATTTTTTTGTTTTGTTTGGCCTGACACAAACCATTTGCAGGAAGATATAAGTTAGGAGCTGGATATAATCTTTACTGGACATATTTAAAGGAAAAAAAAGAGAGAACATTTTTTTTTCTCCCTAGTCCTTTGTTCACTGCTATCACAAGACTCTAATGGTGTCTACGCTATAAGCTTCCAGCCCTCTTCGTTGCCATGCTGGTTATAATATAGCCATTGAAACGCCTGCTTGCTGCAGAGTATTAAGCAATGGCGGAAACACAATCTTTGGTGGGCTCCTAACAATAGATAGGAGGCATGATGACTTATTAAACACAGCCAACCTTGCAGCATGGCTTTTCTCATTATCTTTTTCAATTCCCAGCCTCTAAAGCCTGCGGATCCGGCGACAAAACTCTCCGCCGTGTAATTCTCTCGCAGGCTCCTTTCATCAGCCGATTTCGCAGAGAAATATGAAGCTGATTTTATCGCACTCTATAAATTCACAAAAGGCCCCCTCGAGTTGCCCCCATGGAAGGCATACCTCATCTCAGTGATGTGCCACCACTATTGCTGATCCCAGGCATATGATAAGAGAGTCTCTTCTTTTTTTTTTTAACAATTTGACAGACACCAGACATGAGCCTTATAGACATACAATTTTTAATACACTTTTCTTTGCCTGTTTACACCAGGTTGCTTAGATGAATAGAAAATAGTGATTAAATCTTGCTCTCAATGAGTGATATATATATATTACACACCACTGCAGCTTTCAGATAAAGATTCACATCTTACGTTGTCACCATAAGATTTTGCTTTGTTTGTGGAAGTAAAAAAAAAAAAAGCTTTATAACTCTAAATGTACCATGTTACAAATATTCCAATGACTTTCTCATCTTTAATAACTTTCTTCAAAAAGCTGCCATCCCAAATTATTAATTTCCTCTGACTAATTTAAGATTAGCAAAATTTTCATTTATGCAAGAACATGGTTTCAGACCTGAAACACAATAATAACAATCATAAGAAAACAAAACAATGTTAAATAAATATCATTAAAAGAAAAGCTACATTTTCTATGTTTTTACTGACATATTATTTTCTTACCTTTTCAGAAATCAAATATAAAATATTTATTTCGCTTGAAGAAATTAAATCCCTTTTGCAGTTTCTAATCATTTTTTTGTTTGTTTGTTCTTTTCTCAGTTGGTATATTAACCATTAATCTTTGGCAATCAGCTCTAAAATGTAAGCTTGGAAGGCGTCCTTAAAGTCACCCTTATTTTAATTTAACACCACAGATTCTTTATCAGTTTTAAATTTAGAACTCTTGGTAGACAACTAGAACAGTTCCGGTCATTTCAAGAACAGCAATAGAAAGATTTTGGTCTTTTCTACACTTTCCACAAAATCAATGAAAATTTTCTATAGTGTTTCTATATATTATTTTTTTTTGTAATACATAATTACCAAAACCTATTTTATCATTTAAGATATCAGACAAAACATTAAAAACAGCACCCTTTCATTTTTTTTTCTAGTTAAAAATAATTTCCAACAGAAAAAGAAGACCCACCTTTATGTAAAAAAACAAACAAACATTAAAGTAAGAATCTTTTCCATCAGTACTAAAACTCAGTAATAATAAATTGCTTCTATCGGATGATTTAAATGACTACTATGACATCTTACATTAAATACATATTTATAGATAGTTACCAAGGAATCTCAGGAACAACTATTGCCATATGATATTAAATGTGATGCTTTTAAATCTTTCATCTGTTTTCCTTACATGGGTTTTGGCATGTTTTCTGCATCCTGGCATGCAGTAGGGATTGTTGTCTTTGAAATGTTTTGTGGTGACACTTTTTGAAAAAACTTTCATCATGCTCGAGTATCTAATCAATTGAAATGGAGCTGCCTTAGCCTCAAACTGAGGTGTAACTTTGACCAGTTTTTATCAGATCACTCCTCCTCTCTCTTCTTATTGTATAAAAAAATAAAAGTCCTTTCATGATGAAAATTTTAGTTAGAATACCTTGCTCTATTCTCCTTGTCACGTTTGAGCCAAATTTAAAGCAACAGCAGTTTAACCATGTGAATATTAACAAACTACATGCATATATCTCTCAAAATGTGGCTAATCATTTTCTGTCACTCAGCACCCTAGTACTAATTAGATTTCCTACGTTATAATGTTTAATAATGATACCTTCCAACACTACATTGCTGCCAGCCTTCTGTTAAGTCTTAGCTAAAAGTTTACCTCTGAACCTAATTCATATTTGCTGTTTTCACCTCCATTGGAAAAAAAATATTATCAGCAATAATCACTGTCATCATTGTGATCCCCTCCGTGGTCTGTTGGCTCCAAATAAGTAATTTAGTTGTAAAGCAGCTTCATATATTTTGCCTATTCATTTCTTCTTCCTATCATATATCTAAATACAAATCTTTATTTTATAACTGACAGCTTATTACCTCTGAGCACATGCTGATAAATTTAATTCCAATGAGTTAGCCTCCATTTTGCCATCCCATTATCCCCTTATGTGGCAGCAGGCTGTGCATGGAGAAAGAACTATGGTTTTATTATTATTATAAAAAAAATAATAAACAAATGTGAATATTTTTTATATTCATTTGTGTGGGGAAATGATGTAGAACATTTATAAAAGAGCCTTTTAATATAAAAATTATTTTTTTATCTTCTTGCTTACTTAATTAGAATCCAGGTACAACCAATTTAAAAACAGTTTTTTAATGATCTATTTTTTTCTTCTTCTTTTTTTTTTACTTTATTTTAGAGTGGATGTCCCTTTCTGAGCACAACCTTTCTAACCAAGCAACCTTCCACCTCAGTTGGGTCTATTTTGGTGAAGCAACTAAAGTAAGTAAACAGTTATTATTAGCTTTGATGTTGGCCTGAATGGCACTCAATTAACAATGTGGCTAATGAGCCCATTAAGGATGAAAGCGTTCTCAACAGGTATGAGAGGATACTGCTGTTTTTGGAGACTTAGTTCTCAGCACTGAATGCAGCATGAATAACGGTGCTCTTTCTCAATTGCTTCAAAGGCCAAAGCTCCACAGCCCAGAGAGCAGAGTTAAATAAAGGTTTGCTTGCAACAGAAAAGAGAAAAAGAAACAAAAAAAGTTATAAATATTTCAGATTTGTTTTAGATTGCTTAATGTGTAAAAGCAGCCCACTAACAAAGTTAGGTTTGCATAGAGCAGAGATTAAAAAAAATCTCATTTCTTGAGATTTTGAAAGCCAAATATTTTTCTCTCTTTCCCATAGCTAGAGGAGAAAACCCAGTTGTGTATTTATTATTTTTATTTTTTTTTAAATTTGCTTCAGATTTTCTTGAGCAAACGTTGAGTCTCCCCTGCTATCTAAGAGTGATTGCATTGCAGGGTAAATACGGCCTGTCTGTGGCAATGAAAGCAAAGTAAGAGAAAGAGGAGCTGGGAGCCCTTTATTTCTGCAACAGCAGCATTTCCTTTGAGGGAAATTCCACTGAAAGACACTAAAAGTCTCCTGTTTGGATTATTTCCACTTTATTTGCTGCTAGATTCCAATGAGATCCTGTCAGTTAGCAACAACAAATCTGTTTGTTTTTTTTCCTTTAATGTTTCTGATGCACCATAACTATTTCCACTCAATCAAAAACAAACAAAAATATTTTAATTCTCACTTCTGTTTCTTATAAAAACTGCAAAATTGTGTACTATATAAATATTGCTATCTTACATCATTACACGTGTTTGCTGAAGGAAAAGCCGTCTCTATGTTTTGATTCATGCTGTTGAGTAGCAACGGTGTTTATGGGCATCCATGCAGATAACTGAATTACTTCTAAAAGTTAGAAAAAAAAGGCTAATTTATTTCCTAAACACTCACTTTGCACCAAAAAGTAGCACAAAGTAAATATAGGAGGGCAACAAAATAATGTCTCTTTTTGTAAAATCTGCCTGTTTGCAAAGTTTCCGAATGTTATCAGTAGTTTTAGCTCAAGAATACCTTGAGGTGTTTTTTTCCTCTTCCTTTTCTGTGTAAATCCGTCTAAAGCTGCCAGCGCTGACATACACAGCATATGCTAAATACAGATAAGAGCATTTTTTTTAATAGATCGGCAAAAAGTCTCCCCCACATAGCTCAATGGATGTGCTTTGAATGCAGTAGATAAGTTGGCTTAAGCTGAATGCTGTATCCCAGTGCAACATTGTGCAACTGGGTGAGCCCATCACAAAACTAGCCTTCCAGTAAAGACCACTTCCAGGGGAGGGATTATAGAAAAGCCTTCAAGATCAGCTTCATGTCTTGCTGGAGTTTATGATTATTAATAGTGCTGTATGACAGGGGAAGAAAACAGGCGTTGACAGTGATCATGTGGCCAAAATTCTTTAAAGCACTATTTACCTACAATGTCAAATAAAATAGTGTGGAAGGAATCTAAGGGTTGTAATGTTGTTTTGCTCCCCTAATTTTTTATTGACTTTGTTTAAATGATGAAGCATCACTACAAAAAATCTATATAATGAAAAAAATTGATAGTTCCAAAAAAATGTTTTCAAAAAGGTGGAAGCTGACGTCATAACGTTTTTTTTGTTTCTTTTATTGTTGGTAAATTTCAATTATTGTAGTGTAGATAGATAGATAGATAGATAGATAGATAGATAGATAGATAGATAGATCGATAGATAGATAGA
>JAUZNJ010000010.1:138286-167810 GCA_034780135.1 Jordanella pulchra | reverse complement strand
GTCTGTTGCAGGGCAACATAGAGACACACAGGACAAACAACCATGCACACACACACTCACACCTAGGGAGAATTTAGTCTGTCGGAAGAAGCCGGAGAACCCTGAGAGAACCCACGCATGAACAGCGAGAACATGCAAACAGCCAGGTCTGTGCTTGAATTACACTTTAATCTGCTTTCCTAACACACAGTCAGTTGGGGATGTGCTCACAAAATAAACAAAAAAAGAAAGTTGTTTGATTATATTTCTTCAAGTACTAGAAAAGCACTCTGAAAGCACAGAATTTCACCAGGGAGCAAATTTTACCCCATATTGTGACACACCCCTACAGCGAAAACTGGCACGAGATTCGGATAATTACCATATTTTAATGAATTGTTACTTTGTATGAGGTTCACCTTTGGCAAATATTTCCTCAAAATCCTTTTGTAAGGTTATAAATAAGGCACATCATACAGTATGTCTGCAGCCTCTGGTGTTTGTTCTGCTCTCACATTCTTCATTCACTCTACTTTCTTTTTTGATCAGCAGATCGAGACTTGGCATGGCTCACCTTCCCTTTGTTTTTGTCCTCAGTATGATACTTCCAGACTGTTTTGAGTCCAGTGCTGAAGCTGTCAGTAGTCTCTGCTGCTACTCTCTAGTTTAGAGGAGAACTGCTTGTTATGTCGAATAATGTCTGGATTATCATGTGGATTATTACCAAAATTAAATGGATTGTTCCTTGGACTGAGGTGCACCTTTTAGTAAAAACTTCATTAAAATCTGTTCATAACTTTTCATTTATTCTGTACACAGACAGACAAGCAAACAAGCACACACAGACACAAAGTGGAATAAAACATAACCTCCTTGAAAAAGGTAATTACAGTGTCCTTTGGATTTGCCTTTAGTAAGACATTAAGTTTAAAAAAACGTGAAATCCCATAGCTTGGAATTTAATCTTTCCTCTATGCCCTCTTACACAGCCAGTAGCACACACAAATTACTAAATTATATTGTGTAGAAGAAACCTGATTTGTCTGGCCCACTATATAGCGTTCAGATAAATTGCTTTGAATATGAGAGATTATAGTTTTAACAAATCTGAAAAAGTTTAAGGATGTAAATACATTTGCAACTCTCAGCAGAAGCTTAAACATAGAGTAAAGGGTGTATAAACACATTTATAAACTCACAAGTGTTTTATCTGATAGCTGACATATTGCCTGTTATAATTTTAAATTGTTCTTATTTGTTTTATGCAATCCTAAATCTAATTTGTTAAGGGAAACTAGTTTAATGCAGTCCTCTCCTTTGAAGAACTGGTGCATTATTCTGTTAATAGTTATCTGTCCTCAAGTCCTTGACCTCTTCAAATTGTAAACACATTTTTTACACCATGCTCAGCACTCTTTGACCAGGCAAGTTTTGTTGCTGGTTGGGTCCTGAGATAAGCAAGCAGGGGCTGAACCTGCTCCAGTCTGCACTGCCCTCTGCAGCACCTCTGCTCCAGACTCAAGTCAAATTTCTTCCAGTGCTGCCAGATCACATGGGTTAATCTCTGCTGACCCCAACTCCTCAAAAGCACAACTACGGCTCTTTTGGACTCAGTCCCAGGGTGCGATTGCAGCGCAGTGCCATGGAAGCGGACCCCACACGCAACCCCTGTGTTCACTGGCACCAGCTTGCAGACTTCAGAATGCTGTAGATAAGGTACAAGAATGTCAGGAAGTCTCACACCAATGAGGGGTATGGTAAACAAACAGTTGCAGACGTCTGCCCGCATCCCCAGCCTCTTAACGACCTCCAATTCCACCCTTTTAAATGTCAAGTTGTGAGATATGGTTTCTTTAGCTAAACAAATCACGGTGGAGCAACAGGACTGACGAAACTGAAGCAATATCATTTCAATTTTAATCTAAATTAGAGTGAAGCTAATCACACCAGATATTATTCCAAGTCAGAGTGAAGCGAATCAATAAATATCTATTTATTTAGAAGACTGAAAACCATCTAAGGCAAAACAACGTAATAGGCTTCATAGATATATCTCTAAATGTTAGGAAAAGGCAATGCTGCATTTAAAAAAAATCAGCATTGTTTAAAAAGGGCAGGTATTGATTGATGTGGCAACGGTAAACTAAGTTCATGCCTTAAACATTTTCTTTTTGTGCTGCATGCTTAGTCTAACAGTCCCACTGAGGAGTCCTGCCATGTTAGCTAAGTACATATCACACAATATTGTGTATGACACTTCCACAGAGCTTATAGACAGCCCTGAGAGGGGGCAACATCAATTATATATGCATGCAAGGTAAAGCGAAGAGAGCTGGACTACTATTTAGAGACTCGGATACCGTTCCTGGGTACTTTGATCCCTCTGGTGTGGTGAAGCAAGAAGCCAATCATTCTTGACTACATAAAAGTTAACAGAGCGCTGCCTGGTATTTAGCTTTATGTTTATCTCTATTATTAATGTGGGCATGAGGAGCATGGCCTGTCACTGCAGGTCAGATTGGCAGGTGCTGAGCTGTTATGACACTGTGGTTTCACAGGCTCTTTATTCTCTGCTTCAGGGAGCTGAAATGGTGCCTGCTATTAATAGGGGAGAATAGACAAACCTCTGTTGGAATCACTATTTACTGATTTTTTTATCGCATTTTTTATTGTATAATGGAAAAAAATGTTCTCTTGTGGCATATTATATAAACATGTTCATAGCAGTTACTTTGTAAAATGCCTAAGATAAGTCCTAAACCTCCTAAATATGCAGTCCTTTGAGCACTAAATAGCATCTGCAGGGTGCATGAGTGGCAGCAGGAAAAAAGACAGATTAATGTGGTAGCCTTTAGACATTGTTTGAAACCATAGGCAGTCCTGCTAAAGATGATAGGGGAGTCTCTGATTAACCATCCGGTTAGCAGGATGTACGTCCCTGTTACGGCAGACAAATGGAGCTATTGTGATTGTATGAGAGTCTTTGATCATGTTGGCCTTTAAGCAGATATCTTCATCTAAAATGCTCTCTTGCTAAGCCTGATACACCGAATGAGTCAATACCCATCGGGATCCTGTAAACATGGCAAGCATAGACACAATGAGAAGCTTTTCCAAACTAAGGAAATTTGACTCTATTACATTTTCCTTAATGAGCACATACTGGAGATACTGGTTGGCTCGACTGGTAAAGATGTGGTGAAAAAAGGCCTCACATTTTATTACAGTAACCAGATTTCACACTAAACAGTTTTTGAGAAGTTTAAACAATTTATTTGGGTATGAAAAAATATTAAGATTTTTAGATTTTAACAGCCCCTCCATAACTATACTCCATTTTACAATGCCTAAAACTTAATTGTGTTTTCCAGGAACTTATCAGTAGCACAGGCACCCTTCTCTTTAAGTTGTTTAGCCACTTGGCTTGATAAGGATCAATAATAAACTTGCCACCACACACAGTGGGTTGGATGGTAAGGGAGGAAACAAAAAATGATATCCCAAAACCTAAGTGTCCAGTGATGCCAAACAGTGTTTTGTTTTTTTTTTTTGTTAATGCATTTCTAGTGCTTACCACAGTGGCTTCTCTCTGAAAACAGCATAATGTGAAAATGAATTTCAGAGTGACATATTTTGTAAACAAATCAGTATTATTCCTGTTTCAAATTTGATTTTCCAATTAGCCTAGTTACCGTGAAGCATCAAGTTTCACAGAAGCGTGGATGCTTGACCCCATTTTGTTTATGTTTATTTACTTGCCTTATATAATCTATTGAAGTTATTCAGCCATTTTTCTTCTAATTATAATGGTGATGATATTCTGCAATTTAGACCGTTTTAAATACAGCATGTTTCTAAAACTTTAATAATATGAAAAGGTTTTAAAAATTTTAAAAAAAGTTTCTTGGAGTGATTTTTGGAAGCTGGCTGAGGAGTTAGCCTTGTCCCTTCAACTGTTTGAAGTCCTAGGATTTCTTTGCACAGCTAAAGTGTCAGACATTCCGACATCTGCAACATTTGGTGGTAATTTTACTTTTTTAATTAGTTCTATATATTAAAAGTGTTGTTGTTTTCCTCTTTTAGCACATTTAAAAAAATGTTTTTATACATATTTCTGTACACCAAAATGGCATGTTTTGAGTGTGAGGTTTTGAGAACATTAGACAACAGAAAAAAAAATAAATAAAAAAATAAATAGATAAAATAAATTAATCCTATTTGAAGAAGTACTTGCACATGTGATGGCCCACTAGTGCTGTGGCAAGGAAATTATTTAGTATTTAACCGCTAATGCCATGAGCATGGAAAAAGCAATTAAAACATCAAGGTCAAGAACATTTGTCAACAGAAATTAAGAAACGCCTCTGCTTTTAAAGGGTTAAGTTAATGTGCACAGAGTTTAAAATGTCTGCAGCAAAAGTAGCATGTTTATATCAGCAAGTCTTCATGACAACTCTCAGAGGCCTTTTGCATAGGTAAAACTTTGTTGTGAGTATTTTGAGAAAAAAACGCTTTGTTTTCCTTCCGCTGCATCATAAACTATGGCTAACTTTGACTGTTGATTTAATTCTAACTGTGAACTTTGGTCATTGAGACAAATCAACTTTTCTAAAACAAACACTTAATTTTTTTTTATTATCATTATAAAAACAATTAAAATGTGGAAAACAACCAAAATTTTAATCACTGAAGAGGATTTGTGATTCTCTAGGCCTTTTTTCACCCCACAACCCCATGACTACTGTGACATTCTATATAGCATCACAATTTTCTCAATTAAAAGTTGGTAATCTGTAACTTTTATTTTCAAATGAACATATATTTATAGCCACAAAATTGTCTTTTCAGTCTTCAAACTAAAACCATACAGAAAACCTGTGGGTTGCATGAAGGCATTAGTCTAATATATGTTTATTTAAATGCTTGTATAAATTGTTACAAAGAGTGCCAAACAATGTGTCTCTCTATTTCCACAAATGTTTAGTTATCTGCACATTGAAATAGATTTTTTTGCTTTGTTTTATGGCACTAAACTTTTGATTGTTGAACTCACATTTAATCCAACTCAAGGCTGTGTGAAGAAAAGTTCCAAATGTGGGCATGTGGCTGTGTGGGAGCTGCCCTGGCACTATACTGAGCTACTATTAGAAGGGAGAAAGCAGTAGGTAGGGGTGGGGTGGGGTTAGGACAACTGATGCAGGGTAGCATTTGCAATTGGGAGGTTTTGGTTTCAGACTCTCGAGTCATCAATCATCCTGGGCCCATTTTGTTCTTTGACAGCTCACTACAAGGCTTGACATTTAACACTCACGACCCTGGATGGGGCTGTGCTCGAGACGAGGGACTTCAGAAACACAAAAATTGAACAGAATGACACTTTCCCCTCTTTCCTCGGTAAGTAGCAGAACTGAAGCAAAGCAGATACAAATTAATAATTCCCATCTGCAAACACATCACTGGTGAAATTATTGCCCTGTGTTCCCCTATCTTTGCCCCCCTACACTGAAACACATAAAACAGCTAAAGGAGAGTCAAAGGGCTTCTCAGCCTATTAGACTAAATGCAAGTCTGTGTTCCTTTTATGTGTGGACGCACTCCCTGAACTTTGTCAAAGGGAAATTTAAAACTTGCAACTTATGAAATCACTGTGTTTAGTGAGACAAATATTTTTTAAGCTTGACATTTTTATTTGCATGGCAGAATTTTAGAATCTTGATTACGCTGTACGCTGCCTGTGCTATTACACACATCTACTGGGAAAATGAGCTTAGTATATGTGACTACATTTGGCATTCTGCCTTTTTTATGGGTAAGTAGATTATCACAGACAGTCTTATTGAGAAGAAAAAATAATGCTCACATTATAACTGACATTACATGATATAACATATGTGACACATCATTTTAGCTTTTCACGTTGAAGCTTTAACAATGCGACTATTAAATCTTGTTAGTCCAGGAATGTCCAACTCTCACTAACACTCTGCAGACACAAAGACACAAACAATTCACTGACACATAACTTGATATCACCCAGGCCATGCAACAACAAACTCTCTTGCTTTCTTCTTGCGTTCGGTAGATTGATAGAGATAACATTACATTAAAATCAGCCATATCCTTTCAGTCTTCTATGTCAAAGAATTGATAGCTTCTTTAGGGCTGTGCAGGCCAAAGAAAATCTCTTCAATCTTTGTGTGTGATACGCTCTGCTTGCTGCATACTAAACATGTTGCCAGACAACTGGTCATGTCTTAACTGTGAAACTAGCAACTATTGTTCATGCCACTATTGAACATGCCTTTAAGGACTCCGGGGGCAACCTTTTATCTCCTGTAAGGTACCAGGGTTTTAAAACTGTTAAGTGTTTAACATTGTAACACACATCGTTGTGGTTCAGTCGTTTTCTTCCCAATATGACACAAACAAGTTTAAATGTAAAGTGATAGCATTAACATAAAATTCACAGCTAAAAGACAAATGTAAGCTAAATGTTTTGTGTTTAACCATGTGACAAAAGAAAATTAACTATTTGTTAACTGTTGTTTTATTTAAAAAGAAATTGTTTCGTTTTATTCTTTTATTTGCGTTATTTCTGATTAGTTAATTCCAGTGTGTGAAGGAAACCTTTGGTTTAAGAGTGGCAAGGACTGCTACTATTTAAAATTAACTTCAGTCTAATTCTGATACTGTTTTGTGAACCTTTAAACTATTGTCGCGTTTGCTACATGGAGTTATGTATACAGCAGGCAATATTTATTTACATGAAAAATGGAGATAGGAGGTGGTGTCTCAAAATGATCATCCTCTGTGAAATTTGTCCTGAGAACCAAACTTGTTTCTGTTCAAAGTAATTTCATATTATGAAATAAGCAGTGTGCAAGCATTTACCTAAACTGCTGCAACATTTTTAGACAGATTCAATATAATTTGTGCTGCAGTGCCTTCCCTCCGGAGATCTTTAAAAGTAACTTCTTAAAGCAAATTTCAAGTGTCTAATTACTGAAAGGAATGTTCTTGCTTTATGTAAAGCATTTAGTGACCGTTAGATACTACTTTGCTTTAAGTGCAATACATTTATTATTTCTGCTGTGAAATAATTAATAAACTAAAAAGTAATACTATTTAATTCACATGAATAGAGATGTGCATTTGGAATGTTCATAAAATATATTGCAAATAAAATGTTAAGAGCTACATGAAATTGTTAAAAACTCCAGAGTCTGCCGTTTTAGCTTCAGCCTAAAGCTACAGTATTCTGGATTAATGCAAAATAAAGATGGAATGACAACTCTCACAGCAGATAAAATTTAAGTTGTTTTTAATGTTTTAACAGAAGTTAAAGCCAAATATTTAACTAAGAAAGATTCATCAGATTAAGACCAAAGGCGAGCCTTTCTTGCAACACTCCACTAGCTGCACCATATGGTTTGGTCCTAAAGCTACGGGTGGAAGGTTTAATGACAGAGCGGATGTGCGGCGCCCATGCCGAGGGATGAAGGGGGATGGGCTAAAAGAAAAACACTCATCAAGTCTTTGGCCTGGAAAGGCTGGACAAGGTCAGCTGTGGAGCAGGGGCAGGACAAGGGAGCCTCATGCACGTCTACAAGAGGCAAGAGGCAGGTGACCACAGTGAAACTTGGTGCAAAACCAAGGCAAAAAAAAAATGACATATTTAAAAATTACAAGGATTCATATACACATAAATGTCACTATTTGACCTGTTTAGCCTTGAACATCATACATCCAATCCACAAGGCTGAGAGTTTATGCATATTACCAAAATATAGTGACATGTAGATCCAATCTGGCTGGCAAATATGCTCAGCTGCCTGTGTAGGGTGTGGGGACGAATAAACAATGATGGACTCATAATTAATGTTTACAAAGGCTGATGCAATTGCATGACATTTCTGTAGCTGTCCGACTTGTCCAGTGACCACAAATAATCCCTGTAAACATTTTCATAGTCTGACATGTCTCCTTTAGAGCCAAAGGCATGTTTAAACATTGATTCAAAGATGTGTCACAAAGCCCAGCTGCCTAGCACCTTACCTCAGCAACAATAAAAATTTGACATGGAAAACTGTAAAAAAAAAAAGTCAAAGCAATTACATTTTTACCCTTGAAACAATATGTTGAATCTTTTACACCCCAAAAACTTAGGAAAACATTTTTTTTAATTTGTTTGTAGATCTGAGTACAGAAAAAAGCTTAAGACACTGTTAGTCCAGTGGTAGCGAGGTGGGAAATAGGTCAGCGTGTGAAGAAAGATGGAAGGCCAAATGATTGATGGAGTTGTGGATGGTCTATAAAGGTCTGCAAAGAGTGCTCAGAGATAATCAGTGAGAGGGTGTCTGCAGGGCTCATAACCTCACCGCACACAAACATGTGCAAACCCTGCATACGCTGACTCAAGAGAGAGAGGGAGAGAGTGAGAGAGACACGAAGTGGTAGCTTCCGAATTATTAAGCAGACAGCCACTGATGATGAAATTCTGAAGGTCGGGTGTAACAAGAGGCACCTTACAAGGGTCGTAACCTTTTCCTTGGCGGGTGTTTTGTTCTTTGTACCTCCCTCACAACATCACCTTCCCACCTTTGTGTTCACCGGGGGGCAGGTGAGTGGGGGAGTTGTGTTACATCCCTGTTTATCTGCTCATGACCTCTAGTCGGCAATTCTGCACTTGATAAGAGGAGGGCTCGCCTCATAATGTGCACGGCAGCTGATATCAGCCCTGTATCCTTGTGAAATTGATTACCAAGGCCCAGGGAGCGTGCAGCATATAATAAATAGAGATGACACATAAGGCACACATGGACTTGTAGGCTGATGGGTAACACCGCCTCAGCAATTACCTGCAACCCACTTAAAACAGGGGTCATACAGGGCAGGCTGGCAGTGGAAGGAGTTATGGTTATTTCTTATTTTCTCTGCAGGATGAGACACTGGGAAAGATTTCACTCCGTCTGCCCATGTGTGTATATTAACAGGTTTGTGTGTAAACATGTTTTAGGAATTCAGTAGCAAGACAGTCTGGGTAGGGAGGTTTAAATTGTGAGGTTTCTGTGCAAGGACCATAAGTGTGTTATATACACATTTTTGTAGTGTTTTGATAACCTTTATGAAAACCTGAAGACATATACTTTTAAAAGATTTGATCCTGTTGCAATTCTGACTGAAATTCATGTTTTCTGAACAATGATGAAAAAGATTTGTGTAAATACGTATAATTATGCTGTATGTTTTCTTCCTGAGGCAATTCCAGTTTGCTTGTCTTTCTGTCTGTTTCATTACTTTTAATGTGGTATTTCCTGCTCTGCTGATAAAGAATTATGATAAGTGAACATCTGAAAACCAATACAGCAGAGTACTGAGAAAAAATACACCACAAAAAATGACTGTCGTTATAGTTACTTTCTTTGACCTAAATGACAATACTTATTCGAAGTGAGTCTTTACAGCATTCTGTTAAACCTATTCAACACTTGCATTACTCACAGCCGACATCCTTTAAGGCAATCTCTGAAAATACTGGAATAATATTTGCAAATCAGACATTTTCAAAAACTATGGGAGTATAAAATTTCAGCATAAATGCTATTTTTGTACAAAGTAAAAAGTAGCATAACAAACGAAGTGAGCGACTAGTGGGTGCAAACAGCTCACAGAGCATTTAGATGGTTGTTGTGTTTAAAGAGAACTCATCACCATTACACCTGATTGTGTAATGCACATAAAATTTTCTCAAAAGCAGATGTGCCTATTCATGCTCAAAAAGTTTGTACCTGAGATGTCTTAGTGTGCCAGCTCTGTAATGTGAGGTTCATTTCAAAAACAGCCACTCCAGAGTCCTAATATTAGCATAAAGCGAGCTATGTGAATGTGCTGCTTGCCGTTTCAATGAAGAAATCTGAATGGCTGTAAGCTGCCAGGCAAACCTTTATATCTATTTGTTCCACTTGTCTGACTCTCAATGAGTTTAATCAGCTGAGAAGAAGCCATGAGGGGGGGTGTTGCCTTACCCGCCCATACATTAGAGAGCCCCCTTCTTACACCACATACTCCCACTGAAAACATGCACACACACACAACCACACAGCCCCATTCTGTGTGCATCGATGTGAGAGTTGAGGGTCTCCCTCTCCCCTGTTGCCTTACGGATTATCAAGTACACTTCAATTACTGCCGATCGATACACTTCTGGCTGCAAAAGGGAGTGTGAAGGAAATTAGACAGACTTTGGGTATGGCTGTGACTACAAAGCAATGGATTAACACTGATATGCATCTCTTCATTTACATCAGGAATGGGCCTTTCTCCATCAGCATACTGCACTCTCCTCTGAACGGATGAACATTCACATAGGTTTTAAGAGGACTTTTTGAAAGATTGCTTCTTTAAGTGGTGGGCAAGGTGAGGGCAGAGCCATCATATTCTTGGGGGGTGGGGTGGGGGATTAAAACCTACTGTAGTCCCAGTGGTTAAAGAGTTACTTGAAAAAGGTTTTTAAACTCTATTTAAAAAAAAATATCATGGAGAGACATACAGGGGATTGTTTAGATTTTTTAGGAAAGGTTCCGTGATATTATCATTAAAAGTTATCTTAATAAATTAAAAATTATTTACATGAATCTAGCTACATTTAACTGTAAGTTTTTGAAAAATAAATAGTTTCAGAATGCTGGGGCAGCAGACTCACCAAACTCCCAGATTTCTCTCTCTCCAGACACCCCCTTAAACGAAAAAAGAAGTCTCTCCATCATGTCCAGGACTTTCCACTGGACTTCCTCCCGGTGGGACATGCCTGGAACACCTTCAAAGGAGGTGTTCAGGGGGCATACCAAAACATGTCAGAGCCACCTGAGCTGAATCCTCTTGATGTGGAGGAGAGGTGGCTGTACTTTAAGCTTCTCCCAGATGACCAAGCTCCTTACCCTATCCCTAAGGGTGTGCATTTCCACCCTGCAGAGAAAGACAATTTTAGGCCTTGTCATGACTGAACCAACAAGTGTTAAAAGGTGGCACCCCTGTATGTAAGACCCTTTATCTATTCTGAATGCCTATCAGGCAAAATCGGAGGAAGATATGACAGCTAAACCAGATAACACCCTGTGGGAGGAGATCTGAATCATAATAGATAAAGTTCTGCATTATGAGTCACTAAAACTACCAAGGGAAATGCATTTTACCACTAATTCCATTCAGACATCATATACATCTGTCACGGCATGGAGTGCAGACCACAACATCAGTTTCTGGAGGTCCAAAGAACCTGTGGGCTATCCTCAGGCATGTCCTTAGCCTGTTCCTCATTCACCTGCAGTTGCTACAAGTGGAAGGATGAAGAAGAAGCAGCAAGCCTGACAAACTTCTCTTTGAGGCAGCGAGTCCAATTCATGCCACTTATGGCCTGCTGCACCTCAACCTTTTTCCATTGCTGAGATTAAATCCAACACTAAGTTTATTCCATTATATTACCCTTTCTGTTGTAATGCAAATAATTTTCATATTTGTGGGAGCATATAAAATTTTGAAATTTAGATTATCCTTGTAACCATACCCCCTCTCCCCCCTCTTTTCCGGCCCCTGCATAGCAGTTGGAGTGATCCTCTAAGTATTACCCCATACTTCTTGCAAAATTGCTCAGGTATTGTTATTAAATCAGCAAACAACAGAAAATGTATCATAATTTTTAGTTTATTAAATGTTTTGCTTTACTAAGAATCACAATGATTCTAGAAAGTTTAGTCATGCCTGATATGAGCCTTCCAGATCTTTTAGTCAATTATTACACCTAAGAACTTGACTTCACTTACTCGTTCCGCCTGTACCCTATTTATTTTTTATAATGTTGAAATAACATGAACTAAGTTTTCTCCAAGGACAATTTGTTTTTGTTAAATCATTTTTGTAGCTCATTCATCTGATGTTTTATCAGACAAGAGCTGCTGTAAGCACTCATCTGTAAACAAAACAAACTTGAATGCTTTTGAAAATTTACATATTTTATTTATGAAAAGAATATTTCATATAGATCCCAGTACTTATCCCTGGGAAGCGCAACAAGAAATGTCAAAGTAACACGACTGATATTCAGCCATTTTCACAAATTGTTGCCAGGTACTTAAATACCTCTTCATCCACTACAGAAACACAATATCTAGGCTGACATTCACAAAATGCACGCTGAAATTTACACCCAATACAGACATATCAATAAACGCATTGGTGCTCATGAATAATCATGTTTTCTTTTATTCTATTATTCTTGTTCAATAGTTTTGACATCCTTAGAATTTTGGCCAATTTAATAGTATAACATTTATATTTTTCTGTTTCTGTCGTCACATGATTTCAAGCTCCAGTGTGTAATAATTGCAAGGATTGACTGACAGAGTTGTTTTATATTTTGAATAAGTATGCTATTTATTATCATCTACAAACTTAAAGACTCAGTCTTTATTTTTGTGTTTCCTTAGAATTTGCTATTTATAATTACATAGCAGTGGGTCTGACATTTATTGAGGCAGACATCTTTGCTCTATCACACCATGGAGCTGATAAACTACAGAGTTTAGAGATCGCCATTACGCTGGAATGTGAATGCAACAACACTAAAGTTACTGACAACACTAACATTACTACATGTAGTGCTCAGTCTTCTAAACAAAACATGTTAAATTAAGATTATATATGTCACACAGGCCATGTATGCACCAAAATAAATTTCTGGATACCTGAGCTACTTCCCTCTTTTGGAGAGCTTTAAATCATTACATTTACTTAGTCTTTTCATACAACTATGGTAAACAGCGCACTAGAACATCACGCCTATGTGAAACAAATAACGGGTATATTTATAATCTTAGCTCTATATAAAATCTTTATCTTACGTGGACTGATAAAATACTATTTGTACAATTATCTATGTAAACAAACCTCATCATTATTTTACAAGAAAGGTGATGCGGATGTTGCGGAAGCCATTTTGTACCATGACGGACTTCATATTGTCATCCTTAGCTGCTTTATTTGTTAATATATTATCTATTAATGTAGTATTTTGAGGTATGCTTTTCTGAGTTACATAAATCAATATGAAAGTCCCCACGGATAAAGAAAAAACCTTCTAACTTACATATGCGAGAATTTCAAATTCTTAGGTGCAAGTATACAAATTGTCACTAATAAAAAAAAAATCTCTTGCTGCTCAGTTTTGCTCTAATGATATAAAACAAATAGTGCAAAACAAATTCAAACATTTGTATAAAAATCTGCCCTTATTTATTTTTGTGTTATATATTTTTTTTCCTTTAACATAATTGCAAATCAGTAAATACAACTGCATAAATCTGTTAGTCTGAGTCACAAATTACACCTTTGCTTAACTTTTTGTCTCACTGAAGTTGAGCAAAATTACCCACCTCTGCCCCTTTGACACTGTTTTTGGAAGCTCTTCCTTCTTCTTCTTTTGAACCTTTATAGGAAGCTAAGCTAGGGTTGTTGTCTCTCAGAACATCTCTACTGTTTACTCTTGCCTCAGCAATGCCGGTTGGTGACATCCAATCCCTGTCGGTGCATCAATCCTACATCAGTCTTTTTCTCAAATATTTAGGGGTAATTTTGCAACAAATGCATCTCCAGTGCATGCACTGCAGATTTATTTAGATAGGACACAGGGTATTAATGCAACTGAACAAATGTTCATGAAAAGCAAAAGCATGACGGAAAGCTGAAAGACTGAAAATGCTATTTCTCTAGCATACGCTTAAAGGGATTTCAATTCAGGGAATGAGCATGTCTGTGTTGGCCTTCCTCCGATACATTTCTAGGTTTTACAAACTTGATGTGACCGCTCCTGTTCTAGCACACTTAGTCTTAATTGCAGGCTCTTATGGTGTGGCCTCTTACTGACAGACCACTGGGACACTTGTTTTAATAAGGCGTGTCTTGTCAGGAGTCAGAAATGTTTTCTATAGCTAGAATATGAATGCTATGAAATAGAAATTAGGGTTATGAAAAAAGCTCTGATTCTCTGAGTAGCATGAGTGAGTGTCTAACCAGTCTGCAGATGCTATGCAAGTCCAATTTAATTTAATGAACTGGATAAAAATGTATGAAATACAGTAATTAGACAATAATTTCTGGTGGTAGGGGCACTTTTCAAATGATTTTTTTATTTTGAGAAAATAAATTATATTACAATATTTTACAAGGATTAGATTATGGATTAGAATAGGGTAAATTATTTCCCGAAACAAGAGAAAGTATACTGTATATTGTTTAATGATATAGCAGATTCATCAAATAAAAAATAAAAAAAAGTAACTTAAACATAAACTTCACAAATGTGTGAACAAGCTTCTTCTTTTTTTGATGAAGTTACTCACAAATATCAGGACTTCTACTTTAATAAGAGTAGCACCACTCCATCATATTTTGCAATATTACAACTCGTAAAATTTTTTTTGTTTTTGTTTTTTCTTTTTTATTTAAAAAGGAATATTTAAGCAAAAGTAACCAAGCAAAATAAGTAGTAACTAACCACCACTGGATATAACCCTATATCAATATATATCACCAACCTACACTTTCCTAGTTGACTACTGATAAGTTTTGGGGGATTGTTGCTGTTTTCCGACAAAATCAATGCTAGTGTCATGAAGCTAAATTTCTTTGGTTGAAGCTACCCGTTGTCAAATATCAGTGGATGTATTATCTTTATGGCTTTGTTGCTCCATCTAACTGTATACCTTTTGTCATCCTCAGGATTTTTTCACCTATCTAATACCTAAACATTGGTTTTATTTTTATTTTGAATTTAAAAACTTTAAATTCAAATTATGAGAACTAAGCCTTTAATGTTCCCAAGAGAGTACTGTTTAACAAAGAAGTTTGTTACTGCTTGTGCACCATGTGAATGATTAAAGAAATGCTAATCCCACTTCTTTCCTTAACTAAGATTTATAATCCAGCCAGATTCAAGTATGTGCTGTAAACAAAAAAGAAAGGAGCATTTCAAGTGATAGAAAATGCTTGTCAGCAGATAACACAATGGCTTGGCACTGGTAGGAAATAAAGCTGAAGTACTCGTCCTCCTGCACTGAGAGGAAAGGGAAATGAAAGCAGTACTGTGGAAGAGGATAAAAAAGAAGTAAAAGTGTAGGAAGAGATAAGCAGTGGCTGTATCCCCCTGAGGCAGCCTGTGAAGGTCTACCAAGCATGGCCCCTGCCTCTGAACCCCCTCCAGGTCATCTGCTCTCAGTCTCCCACCCTTCCTTTCTACAGAGGCAGTAAAAACACTACAACACCTGGGTTCCCTCTCTGTTCTGCTACTGCCAGCTACAGCACAACATATCTCTGAAGCATTTTTCAGGCACTGAGAACAAGAGCTTCTGCACAAACAGAGAGCCTTATGATTAGCAAAAAACAACACTGAAACACAGCTTCTGATAGGTAGATACTATACATAACTAGCGTCGCCTTTGATCACTGCGACTACATCTGTGACAAGATTATTATTGACTGACCTTCCAATGTTCCAACAACATAAGACCGGTGATGGGTTTATTTTTAAAAGGGCTACAGGGTCACAGATTTTTAGGACTCAAATGTTTCCAGTTTTTAATGACTCCTTCAAATGTTGCCATGTATTCTCTCAAGGTTGTTTTAGTGGTCTGTCACCAAGCACTGCATTTACGAAGACCACTGATCCCTATCAACCTTTTTCTTCTCCGGGTCAAAGGTAAATTACACAACATGCTGCCTGGCATTGGAGTTCAGTTTGTGTCTAAAATTCATCCCGGTTTAAATAAAAATGCCTCTCCATCTCCTCGCTCTGCCATGAATTTAGACACTCCAACCCACCCAGCCACCTTCCCTCCTTCCCTCCCACTGCAATCTATCCTGCCAGCTCCCACGGTTTGTCTTTGGAAGTGATCTGTCCCTGAGCGTTGAGCTGAGCCACTTCATGTTCACATCAGCCCCAGAGGCATTCCTGCCTGCCCACTACTCTTGCTTTCTTTTGTCAGCCAAATGGATACCAATTAAATCAACTGTTCTCCAATTAGAATTTGGAAGAATCTATCTTGCTCAGTGTTCTAAATCCCACTGCTTGACTCCTTTCTCTCATGTAGCTCCTTTTCATGGAGTCAGTTACAGGAGAAAATGATACTGTTTTTATTCCTGAAATAGGATACTCCTGGGTTTCTTTGTTTTTTTCTGCTTTTTCAATATGTTAATAGAGCATTTAGGCAAATGTTTATAGGACTTTACACAAGGGACATTATTAGGGTTGGATGGGGGATGCTAAAGTTCTACTATAAGGATCAGGACGTTGTTAGAGAGTACAAAAAAATCTCTGAACTGTGCTGTTCCTTAATTAGGGCAATTTTAAACTGGAGCTTTTATTTCAACTTTCCCTTTTCCTCACTGCTTCAGCCGACTAGAAAGGTTTTATTTGTTTTTTTTTTTTTGTCTTTTTGCAATGTCAAACATACAAAAATCACTGAGACACAATTGCTCACTTACTCACTGCTCTCAAACTGAGGCCCTTATTTGCTTAATATATAGAAGGGATATCTTAATCTGCAGACACAGACAGCAAATGGCTTTGGACTCGAGCCACATCATTATTGCCTAATAGTCGTGTTCAGAAAGTATGCCCCATTGTGTTTCATATGATCAGGCACACCCCCTACTGCCACTCAAAATCACAACCAGCTAAACAAACCAGCCGTTTCCTGTGGAGTAGTGAATCAAAGTCCCAGGCCCTGGTTTGGACCTCTGCAGCCTCCAGCATGCCACTCTCCATATGTGGACTCTCAGTACTTCTCTTGCTTCCCCAACACTGTGCTGTCTTTTTATTCACCTCACAGTGTTTTCGTAGTAAAAAAAGCAATAGAGCCTATAGCAGGTTTTCTTTTAGGGTGGACTCACCAACCAAGTTATAAATATGAAAAAATATGTTGTGTGAAATTTGCTTGGATTCCATTTAAGAATAACATCAATGTTACAATTTAAAGATCTATTACCACACCTACAACAAAAAAATGAAGAAATATATTCTACTGCATCTAATCAAATTATTATCACTTTGAGTAATATCAAATTACAGAAGTATGTCAGAAATGTGCTTTATAAAATACAACTTATTCAGCAGGTCCTTTTGTGTGAATGGCTAATATGCAAATACAGCTGCTTGGACAATTCTAGTTTTTAAAATTTGAGGGCCCCCTACTTTGACTTTGTTATGCCTATCTGCAGGGAGAATGGAGGTTCATTGTATCTAAACAATAGAGGCTTTCTTATGTCCATCACAGAGCAAAGATGGTAACTGACCCCACGTAACAGCACAATCAACTACAAGTGGGTGCAGACTTGCAACTTTCTCCTATTAGATGTCTGTAGTGTTTGTAATTTCTATGATTGTATCACCCAAAGTGATGTTAACAAAGCTGTAAATAAGACCAACAAAGTAAAAAATTGACTTTTTCTTTATTCTTTGAATTTAAGATGCATCTCTAAAATGGAAGCCAAATTGTAATTTCAATTCAATTTTTTCTCGTCTTCAACCATACCACCAAAACTTTTTAGATTTTATTTGTGTGAAGCTAAGAAAATCCAAAAGATTGTGAATCAGAAATTAAGTTGATTACACAAGTCACATTCATTTCAAGTAAATTTTCATTTTTTATTAACCTTACAATAGGTAATAATTATACTGTTTTATAGGCCAAGTGTTAACATGCATGCATACCTGCTGGATGATTTATTTTATACAAACACTGTCCTGTAGCTGCTGGGATGGTATTTTTAAACAAATATTGCAGTTTACCTGTTTAAACTTTACAAGATACATGGAACGGCTAATCATTTTTCACAAAACCACAACTCTAGACTTCTTTGATCCTTTTTTAAGGGATAATACAAAGATAGCATTATAGTTAAATTGGTCTCCATCAAATCTAAAGTTAGGGGTTTATGGTTATATTTTTAGTTCATACTAGAAAACAATTTTTTGACTAAAGCTACTATTCAACTTCTACATTTTAGTAGAACTGCCATTTTTCACATTCAGAATTGGTAATATGGTCAGAAAAGAGACTTTTTTGCAGTTTAAGACACAGTGACTATTTTTAAAAATAAAATATAGAATTTATGCTGTGGGAGCATAAAGTGGTAAAACTATGCTACTGTATGTCATAGTTTTCAGCATTTTTTATTAAGATAAAAATATAATATATAATTTACTTAGAGGTCACACCCTACCTAGATAAAAATGTGGCGACAGGAGATATTAACCCGCATTTTTAACTCTACAGCAATCCCCTTAGTCCAGAACAGCACATTTTGGGTCGGAGACCTCATTTAATATGCCAGGTGATAAACAAAATCCAGCCCTGTTGTGTTAAATAAAACTGTCAACAAGAAAAATAAACATCACTTTGAAAACAATACTATGAATGTAACGCTTACAGAACGTCATCATCAAATCAAGCCTTTTTTACATGATAGAAGAGTCTCTGTTTCTGCGAATATTCTATTTTTGATTCTTCCCAAACTTGTTCCTTAGAGCTGAACTCCCAATGACTCAAGTCCGGAAACCATCTGAGTGAGCTCCTAATGAACACCAAAATGCTAGTACTTGTTTTTCCAGCTGTTAATGCATTCAGGTTACTGAGTGTATGAAAACAGGGAGCAGATATTGCAATTTTCACTCTTCAAAGTAACTTGATTTATATCATGCAGCATAGACTTAATATGCATAATTTGTATCAGATGGAAAACATTTCTAAACATTAGCGTTAGAACTACATTAGAGTTGTATTCTGTTGGGCCTGCTAAACAAGCACTCATTACCACCCACAGTTTGAATCTTTATTCACTGGTAGGTAAATACAGCAAAGGAACAATCACAGACACTGACTATTTCTAGAAAAAAAAAAAAAAAAAAACAATTAAAAATCCCTTCCCCTTCCCATCTAGGCTATTCCCACGCATTTTTTGGCAGAGCTCGGCAGATGATCTCCAGAGGCTTTGCTTCTTGAGGAACTTGTCAGGAAAAGATCTACATTTCCCAGGGATGAGTGTGGGTGAAAGCGAGAAGGAAACTGAAAGACAGAGCAGAGGTTTGAGTATGAGCCAAAAAGTGTGAATTAAAAGTGAAAAGAGGAGTTTATGTATTGACAGGGGGAAGACATGGGGTTAAGATTGAGAGTATTGGGCTCAGGGTTTAGGGGGTTTGCAATATTCACAGAGAAAGAAAAGGCCAAGCTGAATAGAAAAAATGGCACCTATCTGTCAGAGATCTTGAGAAGACTTTTGTATAATAAAAGAAGTGAGTTTTAGGGAACCAAGGGAAAAATATAGATCCTTTAATGTCACTTTTGTTCTTCAAACTGTGACCCACTGAACACAAGTGCATTGCTAATCAGTTTAACCCTCTTCTAGTGGTTCAGCCCCACAGTTTCACATGATGTGTGTTTGACAGCAGTACCAGGCCCATTCTCAAGTCAGCATGGCCTGCAGCTCAGGCCGGGGCAAAAGCCCCGACCTCGGAGGCATACTGACCTGGCAGGGGACACCTCTCATGGCATCTTGACATCAGGTTCAGAAAGAATAGAAATCTCTTAAACAGCATCTTATAGACTTCTCAATCTGTCAGCACTGCCATACCATCCTTATTTAAATTAAGGTCCATTGCTTTTGTTTTTTGATTTGTCTTTGGTGACATTTTGTTGATGGGCTGGGTCAGTTCTCTGAGTAGTGGGTCACAAGCTGACAGAAATGTCAAAACTGGTTTCCCCAGCTCTTCAGATATTAACGCACATCATCACTGTTTGCTTTTCTATGGGTCAAAATCCACATCCACGCATAAATATACAAATCTCTATTTCCTTCACACACACCAGGCTTGTGGCTCCCATATTAAAAAAGAAATTAATTTTGAAATAACTTCCTCCTATAATCGCTTCCACAACTAATATTTTGAGTCAAGGATTACCATCTTGTTTTCGTTGAGTCTGTCGGAGACATATTCATCTCGGGGGATCTAGAAGCATCACAACAGGAAGTCACCACCGTCACACCCGTTAGGTCAATAAGCATTTGTGAATCTTGGGAGGCTTTGTGTGCACTTGCGGCTATATATAAATGCAGACAAATTTATTTCACTTAAGTCTTGTGGCCTTTATCTTGTCCAGCTCTTTGATAATGTCAGTCTTTAGTGGAGTCAGAGATGGATAACAGTTTGTTTTTGTTAGCCTTTTAGCTTGCTGTGCTTAAAGCAAACCATTTGGATAAAATTTTAGCTCTTCTCCCTGTTGAACATTTATGGAACAGTGCATTTCAGATGTATTGGGTCCCCTTATCAAGACATGTAAAAAAGGCTGAAACTATGTTCATATTTTAATGGAGTTTTTTTTTTTTTAAACCTTTAATTTTATTTCATTTAAAATTGATAAAGTATCAAAGTTACAAAAATAGAGAGATTTTTGATAATTACAGTTGTTCCACATTTTTAACCATCCAAATGTAGTTTTTTTGTTTTGAAATTTTTAGTTTTCATATCTATAAACTTCAAATGACTAATCCATGACTTTCCCTGAGCCTGAGGTATAAATATAAAATTAAGATCAATTTCGCTTGTCATTCTACAAAATGCAAAACAAAGGCCATCCCATTAAATTAAAGCAAATGTGTGGTAATGTTTATTGAGAGAAATGCTGACAAAAATGCCAGTTTACCTATATTTGCTCATATCTGCAGTCAAAGCAGTATTTAAGAAGCTTAAAATAACTGGAAATGTAACAAACACTATATTGCAAAAAACATTTTCTCTCTGACTATGACTGAGATATTAACCTAAGTGACAAACTTAATCTGTTTTACAAGCATATAAAGACTGTTTATACTGGTATTTGTGTAAAACCTTTATATGATTTTAGTTGATTATCTCTTTTTGTTTGTTTTTTCTGCTTTGCTTTTTGCATGTATTTCAGCTTGATGTTGACGTTCACGTTTTCCTTAAGTTTTCAGTAAAGTATCACAGCTCTTACCAATTAATTCCTTTACTTTGTGCATTCTGTCACCTAGCCAAACACAAATGTGAATTTTAATGATCCTGACATTAACTATATCTTACTTTTTATAAATATTAAAAGAGCCAAAGCTGCAATAGTTTTTACTTTAATTTAAAATGAAACATATTAAGAGCAGTTAATAACCTTTTAGTTTTCTGGACACAGTCTGCCTTCAGACAAGTTAAGCCTTTCTGATTGTTTAAGGTATCTGTGTCGTGCTCATTTGCATATTGATATGTTTGATTATCTATACTTCCAGCTAAAAGTCATTAAAAATAACTGCAAAGCAATACATTTACTTCATTACGCCACTGTTATAAACTAAATGACTTAAGTCATTAGTAAAAAGAAGCTTGAATTAAGCCCACCTTGTTCTGAAATTGTACTTATAGTTCTTTGAAAATCAACTTTCAGTACATATAGTCAGCGAGGAAAAACATTTCATATACTGAATTGATCATCTACATATATGTAGAAATATATAATTATAATTACACTTTGCTTTTCTAAGTCAGTTCTTGATTGGAGTTTTTGGAAGACCATTACAATAGAAATGATGCCAGGAAAAATCCAGTCCATCACTAAAATTATCATACAATTATTTAAACACCACAGAACTCTAAATCATCTGGTGCTTTGCTTAGTTCTCTGTAAAAATGTAACTTTTCAACGAGATACATTTCATGCAATCTGTGATGAGACACTTTTTCCCTTCCATAAGCAATCTTGTTAAGGTATATCGAATAATTATCTGTTTCAATCACCAGAAAACTTGAATAAAACTCTCCGAAAACACAAAAAATGGGTAATCATTATGCCTCATATTTATTCATAGCTTAGAAGAGCGTACGTTTAATTGCTTGCACAAATACATCTAGATTTAACCATTTACAAACATGCATTTACAATTAAGTTTGTAGTTGTTCTAAACTATTAAAAGTTATTAAGAACCAGCTTTATCCTGAACTAGACATGTAAAACCTTTGTTCAACAAAACCCAATTATTTTACATAATATGGTGCTTTCCTCTATACTTGGTCACTAGCAACCAAAGTAAAGTGACGGTTTGTCTTTATTAAGCAACAATCAATGGTAGAAAAACTGTATTCTTTTTTTCTCTTTAATGTGCCATTAAGAACCATTCAGAGTGACTGAACAGTTGTCACAGAAAGTGGAGAAACAGTGAGAAATCAATGATACTTAAGAAGTGTAATTTATCACCTTGCCACCACTGAGGGTTTGCAGAGTGAGCCCTCCTGTGTGGAGAAGAAAATGTGTTGGGAGAAGCTCAGTTGATATGGTGGCTGAAGCACACAAGGGTCAGGGCCCAATTACTCTTCATCTGCTTCTCCTCATCACCACTGGCAGAAGCACAGCTCAATTGCCACATTATCTAGGCATATCAATGGTGCAGAATTAAGTTATTGATTCTTTTTTTTGGTAAGACTTTTTTTTATATTCTTTGCTCAAAAAAGCTTGTAGGAGCTTCAGCGTGAGACTGACATCTGAAAGATCAGCTGCTAACTTAAAACAATAAATAAATTGCTTAAATAGTAAAATGCAGATTTAATATTACGTTTTAGAAATTACAAATAGGTTATCCACTGTGTGTGCCCTTTATACAATAGATGGAGTTTAAGCAAAAATGAGTTCATTCTAGGTTAAAGTCTCTGCCTGCAAAGAGCCTTCTATAAAAAAAAAGAGACATAAATAAATCTGCTAGCAATCAAGCATCAATCACATTGTGCTTCAAAACTCAAAATCACCACTGCAGAGAGAATTGAAAAGAGGAAAAAAATGGAAAAAATTTCAATTTCAAAAGCATTATTATTTTCATTAATCATAGCCCTGCCATTGGCTTATACTTATGCCTTAGTAAGAGATCTATTATACGCTCCATTTAGCCTCAGCATATTACCTCATATGTTTTCCTGGCTGACCAAATAAGACTTAAGAGATAAAACAATTTACTGTTCATTATGATCCATGTCACTGGAATCAATCTATTAACCTGCGTTAACTGGGATGGCTGGCAAAATCTCATGTACTCTAGAAAGGTAAGAGAAATAGATATTTATGTTCTATATGTCTACCATCATAAAATGACTGGGCATTTAATTTGGCCCCTCCAACCCAGCGGATGGCTTTGTTTTATTTATTATTATTTTTGTGGTGGCCAAGGCGCCCTCCTCGCCTTTAAGAAGCCTCTGACCTGTGAAAGATTCTAACAAATTAGCTTCTATTGTGAAGCCAAAGGTGCCATCAATGAAGAGACGCTCCACTGCGCCTAAAGTATGATGGTAGAGGTGAGCCATAGAGCAGAGAACCTTGTCATGATTGAATTAACCCTTGATAGGAAATGTGATGATAAGGATGGTGCAATGTGACTATAAGGGCTGTATTGTTAGCTTTCTCTGAAAGGAATCATGTCTCGTGTCTGAACTACACTTCCCAAACAAGGCTAAATGATTTGCGACGGACTATGTGATATCTTTAGGATGTATATATTGATTTTTTTTTGATATAATCCCTGGAAACAAAAATACGCCTTATATTGACATATATAAATCTACTTCCTCCTTTCTTATTTTTAAACCAGATACCGAGTTTTACATACTAAACATGGTACAAAGAGAAGGACAGGATATGTGAGAAACTATGGGTTTGTCTTTATTTGCTTTACAAACACTATTAATTGTGGGCACAGGAATTGTTAGGATTGGGACAAATTTAGGTCTCAGCCCCTCAGAAGTGTAGGTTAATTTTCACAAGTTGGCTGATAAGATCCTAAAAAATGATTATTTAGTTATACTTCAGCTTTATCAAAGACGTGAAGCAATTTAATATGTAAATATATTCCATCCTAACTCTGGTTAACACACTATTTATATTTTATATTTTTGGAAGTACAATTCCTAAATTTTGTTTTATGCACTTTTAAAATTTCTTTCACTCATTGTTTTTGTCTTAAATGAACAAGTCCAGAGATTTTTAATTGTAAATCGACAGGACATAATGTAAAAATTAAGAAAAGGTCTACGGAGAAACACATTAAGAATGTAAGAAAGTCCTAACCCTCGACATGACGAAAAGAAAAAAGGGTAGTCTGACATCCTTCTTTTTTCAGGCCTAATATGAAGTAAGTTTGTGTTCCATTTATAACCTAACTAGAGATTCAGCGGTCTGATTCTCAGATCGGATATTAGCTCTCATATTGAGGAATAAGGATCGGATATGGGATAATTGACACTGCTCCAGCATTCTAATCCAAGTCATTTCTATTTTTATTGATGTCATACAAAACAAAACACCAATCTAGTGACTTTAATTATGTAATTACAACTGATAACATTATCACACAGCCACACCTGATAATTTATATTTGTCTCAATTTGATTACCTTTTTTAAACAATGTTTATGTCAAGCATGATGTCTTTACTAGCATGGTAAGGTATGTGGTTAATACATTCAATAATAGTATCAGATCAGTAACAGATATTGAACAATACACACTGTCCATGCATCAGTAACAGATTGGATGAGAATAGAAATGTATCTCTTATTGTAACTGGTCTGAATGTACAGTATTAAGCAAAGCTCTTGAAAGGTATCTGTCTACATCCATATTCATCAAACCATTGTAGTTTTTTGTTGTTTTTGTTTTTACATGTATAAGATCAGGTCAGATGTTCCATGAAGATACAGTAATCTGCAGGATTTCTGGTATTACCAGAACAGAAGGTATATTAGCATCCTGATCAAACTCAACAGCCTTTTTTCATGGGAAGGAGCTTTGGCTCCCCTACGGACCTTCCCCTAAAATAAAATAAAATTATCTGCAAAAAGATTAGACCCTAAGTTTCCTAAAACAGGTGCTCTTCTTTCCATCACTACATCTTGAGATTGTGTCAAACAGCATCTGAATTATAAACTTTAAGCTGCACCAGATCTCAAATAGAAACTCTTCTTCAGATCCATAAAAAACATTTATGTTGGGCAAGGACTGCATTCTAAGGCAAAGACCTGCTAGTCTCACATGGGTATCTATAGTGGGTCTAGAATCATTTAGCCCCTCTTTCTAATGATCTACTACTGTGTTCAGGATAAGGGTGGATTACATAAAGTTAGCTAGTCTGATATTTGTGGTGTGTTTGTAAGGGGATGGAAAGTCCTATACTGCATCAACTTCTTCCACAAATGCGGTTTCTTTTCATTAAACAAAGGCAGAGTCAGTTGATCTAACTCAATAAGTTGACTAAAGTAAAACGTGAGGTGTATGAATTAAAGAATCACACACACATATTAAATAGAACACAAGCTTCAGTAAGATTCCTTCAATGGAGACATTACACCTAAAAATAAATCAGGTAGTTATTGATAATCAGGCCAACTCAATTAAAAATAGACTTTAATGTGCAATAAATAAAGTGTTTACTTATTTTTTTATGGTTCATACATTCTACTTAAAAGCCCCTTTTCAACTAAAAGCCACAGAATTTAAAGCCCCAGTATTGGTACTGCTTGGGTAATAGGAATCCGGGGTAATTCGTCTGCATGCTTTCACATTACCAAGCACATTCAGCCTGAGGGAAAGTAAATTTACCTGGGTAAATGTGTATGGAAATACTGCCCAAGCTTTCAAAAGCCCCAGGCTTTTGAGTAGCAATGGAAAAGGGGCTAATGATGGTTATTGCAGGTGATAATAGTTATCTACAACAGTAACCTAATGAAAAATGGAACAAATCAAAAAACAACACAAATAATAAACAATGCTTTTAGGCCACCCAAATAAGGTCCAAATTTTGTCTGTCTGAAACATGGAGACTAAGTTGATCAATAGAAGCTTTCTGGAAAAAAAAGTAAAATTATACTGTGGAATTACATGGAGAGATGAAAAGGGAGCTCAGGAGTGTCAGGTAGAATGTCTGACTAAGTAACAGGATAGCTAAGGGAAGGTTTGAGCTCTTCTGAGTGAGCCTCAGCTGTAAGTCTTATGACATTAAAAACAGAAGGAATAGTTGTAAGTCTAATCTTAAAAGCAAAGAACCTTCAGTCTCCCTAAACCTGGTGTGCTCTTTATCAGAGGCTCCTTTTACATCAAGGCTCTTCCTCCCCTTCTTCTTTAAAAAATTCTACTAACTTTTAAAAAGCAGTGAACAATAAAGACCTAATTCTCATATTACCCCAGCATTTAGAGCCTTGACAGTCAGGGAAATAATTAGAAATTAGTTTTTATCAAGTTATGGAAGGAAAGTAAAGGAAATGCTCTGCTCTTGTTCGTTGTTGTATGTACTCAGCTGCAGGATTCTGAAACATAAGATTTATTGACAATTTTGGTTGACAGTATCAGTCCCTGGAGTGCAGTTTAAAGGCCACAAAAAGATGAACAATTATTTTAGTTTGTGTTTTTTTTGTTGTTGTTTTTTTATTTCTCAAAGCTGCTATAAAACAACTTACTGCCTAATTTAACAATGGTTGGTTGGTTGGTTTGTGGGTGTGTGTGTGTGTGTATGTGTGTGAATGGGAGTTGCCAGATATTTTTTGGGAACAATGAAAGTCCAATTTCCCATAGTTATGCTTCTTTGTTGGGATATTTAGGTATCTGTGGAGTCCAGTTGACTGGTTCCCATGAGGAAAGGCTCTCTTATTTGATGTAAAGAGGAATTGCCTACTTAAAGCTCCCCCAGCTAAAGAGATGAAAGTATTTAGATATATTTTATGTAATTAACATATTTTATTGTTCTGTTGGAGAATTTATATAAAAAAATGTGATATCTTATTTCTTATCAGAATTAAGCATCTGATACACATTATGTCAAGGTGGAACAGAAAGATATTGAGTGTATATTTGGTCAGGAAATGAATCAAGCTCTGACATGGTCCACATGGTCCAAATAAAAAAAAAAAAAATCAATACCTTACCATATTCTTGTTTTGTTTGTGAGCTGTTCATTGACACATTTGGGCTAATAATTAAAGCCTCGTGTCAGGAATGGTGCAAAATCAATAAGAAAAATATTACCAAATTTATACCAAGTGGTCAGGTTAATTTGGAAGGTGCTGATGGTGTTCATGAGGACAGTATAATAAAAATGTTTCTGGAAATGCTATACACAATATTGAGTTCGTGTTTTGTAACATATCCCCATAGTATGAGATTAAATGCCCCACAAATAAACCATGCAGCAGTTTATTTGCTACTTGAACAAAGTTCTTATGAAAAACAGTTTATGCATTCATATCATGCTGAATCAAAGACAACTTGACAACTTATCCTTCACGGTTATTTTCCTTGCTCTAATAAATCTTATAACATTTTCATAATATTTCTTAATAAAACATTACGTATATGTTTTCTAAAAAAAGTAAATCAGTCTTCCATCTGAAAATCTTGATCACAAACAATTCCTTTCTTTCAAACTGGCCATCCAGTGGATGACTTTCTGGTTTTGCTTGGGTTTATTCAAAAGTAAATTACCAGGGCTGTAACCAGTGCTGGACTCACCTATTTGTGTGTTTAATTAGCCATGTTGTCGCTTGAAGTTAATTGGTTCTCTGAGTCCAGGTAGTTTCTAAATGTTTGGCAGCATTAGAACCTCAGCACTTTTCCATTAATGGCGCGTGAAATGAAATGTTTGATACTGCAAATAAAATCAGTGATATTCAAGGATGTTATGGTTGGTAATGTGTTAAAACTGCCATTTAATGGGTCCTGGAAGATTGGGGTAGTGTCAGCTGGAACCGCCTGGGCCCTCTCCTGACATTGCTAGTTGCCTCTTCATTCTCTTAACGACTGTCTATACTGATTACACAGACCCCCAAAAGCTGGAAGCTGAGAAACAGTCTCTATTAGTAGTCCAATTAGAGTCATTAGCATATTCTGCTTCATTTTAATTCAGTGATTATATAGCACCAAATCTTTTATGCAAGAAAATCTGAAAAAGTTCTACAACCAAGGAATAGAAGAGGGCACAGAATCCTAATGAAATGCATTAACGTGGTGGGTTTATGTCGCACAGCCTAGGATTCTTTTTTATTTCAACACTGAATTTATTTTTGTTACCAACAAAAAAAGTCTTAGTCGGAGGGCTTTCTGTAAATTCATTTCTTGAGCCTAAAAGATTCAGAACAACAGTGAATTAATGTTTGCTTCTGTTAAATTGTTTTCAATACTTAATAAAAAGTAACTCAAATACATTGCATTCTTTGATGCCACGATTCAAAATGTTTTATATTTTCCCAAATAGGTAAGTACAGTAGGTTATTTGACAATGTGTTGCAGTAGCCCAGTGGTAGGGTCATCCAATGAGACGCTAATGAAAACACACTGGTCTAGATTGACTACTTGGGTTAAATTTGACCATATTATTCTCTTTTTGGAATTTTGCACATTTCCCTTTTATTCTATTTTCTGTACGCTTAAGTGTCTTTATTTACAACAACAGTGTATAATCTTTAGCTAACAGAGGGCGCTTGACTTTTAACTTCCAGGTTTAATAAACCTAAAAGCCAATGTCGACACTGCACTGTCGCAATAATAAACAGTCTCCTTCTGTGTTCTGGAATCTAAGGGCAGAACACTTGGATTAAGAGGTCAGGGAGTTAATTGTGAATTCAAGGCCACATTCACCTGTCTATATTTTAATCCTACGTCAGAAAGCCAGGAATATGTCTGATTATTGAAATGTCATATCTGTTTTGTTGGCTAACAACAACATTTAACTTAGTAAGCTCTCCTGTTTAAGGCAAGCATCACTCTAGGTCACACGATTCATTAAGTAACAGATTCAAACTTCTTTTAAGTTTCAAAGCTCGTTTTTTTTTTTAAAGAGAAGCAGCAGTGAGCATTGAAGGCAACAAATGCTGTATGACCTAAAAAATTATTTAACATATCTCAAGTCAGAGATTTTAGATTGATAATTCTGTATCATACATACGTATTACACATTTAGATTTTTGTGTTGATCAGACAAGCACAGTTTCTTTTAAGTATTACTTGGATTCTTCATATTAGGGCTGTCATGATTAATCAAATTATTCAAGGATCTTGATTACTAAAATTATTTGAGGCAATTTATCTAACTCAAATCTTCACTGTGTTCTGGGTAAGTGGCTACAGCTAGGCAAGGCAAGTTTATTTGTATAGCACAATTCAGTGGACAACAGACAATTCAAAGTGATTTACATCAAGTAGAAGAAAAAATAAAAGCAGAGTTAATGCAGATAAACATTAAAAACATGTGTAAAACAGATAAAAAAGTTGGATAATAACCTTAAACTAATTATAACTCAGTTGAAGGTTTAACTTGAACAGTCAAAGGCAGCTCTAAACAAATGTATTTTTAACTTTTTCTTAAAAGAACTCAGGCTTTCAGCAGTTTTACAGTCTTCTAGGAGTTTGTTCCAAATAACTAAATGCTGCTTCTTCATGTTTGGTTCTGGTTCTGAGTGGACAGAG
>JAUZNJ010000010.1:124209-138186 GCA_034780135.1 Jordanella pulchra | reverse complement strand
TAGCCACATACTATTAAGTAAAACTGACATTGATAATACTTTAAGAAAAAAATTATGTTATGACTTTTCCCCTCCATTTCTAGGGAGGGCGGCGCCCGAGCGCCCCCTATGGGCCGGCCGCCACTGCGCCCACCGCTTCAGGGCTTTCATTTCTAATTATTTCCACTTTCTCTTCAGCAAGTGACTTTTTAAAATGCAGTATGAAGCACATTTCAGAATTGGACATCTTAATTACATGGCATCCTATTACGGTATCAAACCACTATAGGCTCTTATTAAATCTGGATAATACATTTGTAATAGTTGTAGATTTTGTTTTCTGTAATTTCAGTTTGAAAAACGATGCAGTTAAAATCAGCAGCTGTTTAGGTAGTTGTTAATGCAACAATGATAATAGAATAGAAATATTTTCTCCTATTAGTTTAATGCCTTTATGCTTATTCCAGGTGAACCTGGTGCCATGGTTTCTTCTACGCTCAAACTGGGAATCTCCATCCTCAATGGAGGCAACAGTGATGTTCAGCAGGTAAACAAACCTGGAAACGGACCCCAAAGCATACAGGTGTAAAATATCTTGTAACTTCCTTATATGAATCTTTCCTTCTCTGTGTGTTGGTGTGCAGAAAATGCTGGACTACCTGAAGGACAAAAAGGATGTGGGATTCTTCCTTAGCGTTCAGGCTCTGATGCAGACCTGCAGGTCTGTGTGTACAATGTGGTTAAAGAACAAAAAAAAATCTTCAACCCAGTAATTTGTTCTATTAAGTGCAGATTTCAGTGAGAGTATTTTTTGTGTCACTAACCTGATTGTTGAATTTGCTATTGACAGCGTTTTGGACTTAAATGCATTTGAGAGACAGAACAAAGCGGAGGGACTTGGGATGGTTTCAGAGGAGGGAACGAGTGAGTATCCTCTGCAGCGTCTTTAATGTAGCACAGAAATTCATAACAAACACACAGAAACTGTTTGTTATTATTTCATTGTCATTTAATGGGTTATGTTTTGAAACCCAGGTCTGTAATCTGATCAAATGTGCATCCGTGTGTCTGAGTCTGCCTGTATGTGGATGACTGGTTCCAGAAATGAATTCATGGAGCTCAATTCGAATAAGTCAGAGGGTTCAACTGTTGATTTATGAAGCGCTTTGTGATCCACTGACTGCCCTGAGGTTTCTGGACTCACTTCGTCTCTTGTTTTGTTTTTCTCTTTTCTTTATTTTGTTCCTTTTGAACCTCTTACCTTTCATGCCCGTGTCCTTCCTACACGACAATTTGCTGCGCTCAGATAAGAAGCTAGAACGTGGTAAATCCAAGTTTGCTGTCGTGCATTTTTTTCTTTCTTTCTCCTTTTTTCTGTCCTCCCTGTCCTCTTTCTGGCTCCTAATCAAGTGACCAGTCAAATTGCTGTGGAATTAATATGCATTTCATTTCACATTCAAGGACTTGATGGGATTAATCCTTGCAGTCACCTTGGTAGGATACCTCTGCAGGTGGGGTATCTCCTTCAGTGGTAGCAAGGTTTAATTCACACCCTTGAGTGTTTTACCTCTGATCTACTGTAACTCCAGTAATCTCAGCCCAGGGAGGGAAAGACAGTAACTTCAGTCTTCCTCTCCTTTTTGAAACTGAAATGAATTGCAGTAGCAGTGGAAATCAATCAAAATATTAGCTCTAATAGCCAGACCAATGCAGGAAAGCATTTTTTTATAGAATCAGACATCATTTGCAAAAAAAAAAAAAGCATACATAAATTAGTATCAGTATTAATCTTTTATCTATAAGAGTCAATTAGACAGTGAGACCACCATGATCTGCAATCCATAGAAAGTCCTAAGTGACCTTATCTGACCGACCCCTGATAAAACTGCTAAGATTGGAATAAGGGTTTTGAGTTGACTTTGTAATTAACAGTCAGATATTAGTCTGGTCTAAAGATGGTGTCATTTTCTTTGAGCTCAGGGGCCATTAGGAAGGGCGTTACAGTCCGTCTCTCCCTGAGTAAATGTATTTGTGTGTAATAATTGACTATTGTGAAGCATTTTTTGTAGAATAACTTTTCGGCCTTCTGTCAAACATGTTACTCTACCCATTTTAAGTGTACTTAATATCATTTTGGTCCATTTTATTTTAAAATATGGGGAAAATATTTAGAAACATATTCAGATTTGTTGCTAGAAGTGGTCAATTGATCCAATCCAAAAGTCGGGAGAAGTTATAGCCAAGAGTTTAACTTGTGTTCAGCGACAAACGTTTTCTATATGGCTCTGTGTTTTTTAATTTTGGTGCTGTAAGATGTACCAGATAGCTTTTGATTATTAATGTATGATGTATAGTTATCAGTTTTTACACCAATTGTCTGATAATACAGAGTGAATGATAATAAACTGCAAAAATAAGAATGAAAAGAGCAGCAAGAAGAGACTTTCTGCTCATATTCACACAGCGATGTGTTGGTGAATCACCTGTTGCTCATAACATTAAACCTGTTTGGATCACTTCTCCCTTTTTTGCATAGATGTAGAATCTATTAAGGTTAAAGACATCCACTACTTCTCACTTTCCCTCAGAGATTGTTTTATGTTTTGTGGCGGTTAAATTCTGTGAAAGACACCAATGTCTGTTGGCACGCTCTCTTTGCATCCGATTAAATCGAACATTTAAATCAGTTAGAATAGATTTTGAAAAATTATATTACTTTAGGAGCAAATAGTGCATTTAATTATATTACGTCTAGAGTAAAAGAATTTCAGCAAGCATCCATGTGTTTGAGTTTTACAGAGTGCAGTAGATCTGTCCCGCATGATGGTGTGCTGTTCTATCGTACCTGTCGGTATTTTTGTCCCAAACATTGTGTTTCTGTGTGTTTTTCTATGGTTTTGTGTCTTTATTTATCTGTTTATCCCGTTCTTTTTAGACGTGATGTTACTGATGTTTGTTCTTGTCCCTGTTTAACTTTTTGTATGTATTTTTAAAAAAAAACTCTGTGTAAGCCTGCAGCTGACAAATTGACTGGACTCATAGGTTTTAATGAGGTACTTTATTTTATTTTCTAATGAAATGAGACTGGGATGAGGAAACTGTACAACAACCTTTGTATTTACTGACATTCTTGGTAAACGTGTGTTAAAAAAACAAAACTGAAACCATCTTATATGTTTTCAACATAAGCTCCCATTTAATGTAAAAATATGAAATCTTTAATCAAATGAAAAAACAAAACAATTTTAAGACTTTTTCACAATTGTTTATAATAGTTATAGTTCCCATTTTTTTTCATCTGGACAGCAATTTTCTAACATATCAAAATGTTGGAGGTCAGGAATTTAAAACTGCCATTTATGGAAGTAGAAAAAGTGATGGACATATTCTGCTCAAATATTCACAGACGGGGTGTATTATAACCATTGAGAAATGACCGCCAAGCAGCGGAGGTCTGCACTGTCCGAGTGCTTTTCTAGTTATCAATTGTTTTGAGCTAAAAGTCCATTACAATAACAGTTTCAGTTTTCTGAAGAAAAAAAAAAACTCCCACTAGATTTCTAATTAAAATCTCACAAAATGTGTTTCATGAAATCCATGATGCGATGCTCTCTAACAAGTTCTCCAGGTTCTTTACAAGAGAAACACCCCAACATCTACATTACTGCACATTAGTGAAGAGAAGTGATTTTTAACATACAGCAAAGCCACACAAACTTGCAAACATTGCTAATGCCGGATCATGATCATTAAACAGTAATGTGCCTGTGGTTATGTGATTTTTACACATCTTTTTAATGTTAACTACCAGTAAGTCTGAAGTCACTGAACATTTTGTATTTAGAGTGGATTATGAGTCCAGCTTTGCATAATCGGTTCATCCAGCTGCTGTTGCTGAGGAGCATAAATTATACATTAAGCCTAAATCCTGCATTTTTCTAAAGTTTTTATTCTAATACAGTTCTGATAAAAACTTGTGTTTTTTCCATCTAACAGTGAATAAAGAAAAATTCCCTTGATGACTTTAGATGTTTAGTTTCAGATTTAGTCGTTATTAAGAGAAAATCGTAAACATTTTCCTGTGTTTTTTTCCACAGTCTTCTTAGTTTCTGTCATTTTTTTTCTGTTTTAACTTGCCAAAATATTCTGCCTGGAAGTTGGACATATTTTTGTGATTTGTCCAAATACTAGAGACATTTTTTTGGAAATGCCATGTATTCTTGTCTTCTGAAAAGATCAACTGGTCATGGTGAAAATATGTTACACCTTCCTGTTTTTCTTCTATTTGTTTTTTAAAAGGTATGCCACCCAAATAACCCAATAAAGAAATCAAAGTGGTCTAATTTTTTTGTTTTATTGTGTTACATCGTACAGAACAACAATCTATGCAGCTTTTAGATATTTACATCTTGGCGTATCCGTTTCATCATTGTCTTCTATGATATTTATTGTATGGATAAAAATGGTAATAGATTTTAACCAAGATCCATATGTAGAGCTAAAGATAAATAACCTTATGATTACCTAACCACACCCTGAATGCCACTAATTTTGTGTGCTAGGTTTTTACACTTATTTATCTAACAGAAGAACCCGCATCGGTTCTCTACTGTTAGCAGTAATATTAAACTATCCTCTTCTTAATCTACCTTAGATGAGAAAGTGATGGCTGATGATGAATTTACATGCGACCTCTTCCGCTTCCTTCAGCTCCTATGTGAAGGCCACAATAATGGTAAGACGATTACTGAGATTGATGTAATAAAACTTTTTGTTAGTTAGCAGTAGCAGTAAAATCATAGCTAAATTCCACACAGACCCTTGTGGGTGTTGATACCAGCCCTGTAGCTCAATTTCTTTTTTGTCTTTGCTTAGATTTTCAGAACTACCTGAGAACCCAGACAGGCAGCACCACAACCATCAACGTCATAATCTGCACTGTGGACTACTTGCTTCGACTGCAGGTCACTCTTGAGACGCTTGCATGCCTTTATCTGTCTTTATTATTTGTTGTTGTCACAGTGGGATATTGATGTCACAAGGGGCTGTTTGGAATGTGTAAGTTTTTGCTAATAGTTTCCAAACCATGAAACAAGTTCATGGTTCATATGGGCTCTTTGGAAGGAGTCTAACACCAACAGCTGACAGGATTTTTACATTTCTTAAGGTGAGAGTGCAGGCTGAAAGCACAGATAAGAAAGACATGAGTGGGGAAATTTGGACTCATTGCTGCACTGTCATTACAATTTTTGCCAATAATATTTCCATCACATCATTTTTGCAGTATCATGCAGACATATTGAGCATGTTTAGAAGTCACAGCTGTGAGCCAGTTTCTTCTGGGAAGTGACATAAAATCTATTTTCATTATTTTTAAAGTTAAGCTTTTCTGTATTAAATGTTAATATCTTATAACTCTATACAGCAGATTTCAATAGTCTATTTGCATTTATTTATATAAATCTAAAGTAAAAGTGCCAAGTAATTAAATTAAATACAGTAAAGACAGAAAGAGCCCAACATAAGTATAAGGTAACTGGACAGTGCTGAAGTATTGTTTTGATCACAGTTTTTTTTTATTTCTTTATTGTAAGATAAAGTAAGGTTCACTGGCAAGTTCAGTTGGATTTAGTTTATTTATTTAGCACCAAATCATGAGTCATCATCTCAGGGCACTTTACAAAGTCAGTTCAATCATTTTTTACAGAAATATTAGCTAAAAGTTCTCTATTTAACAAGAGCCAGTTTGATTGCATTTAATCGTTGATTTTGCAGAATTCACCCCTTCTGGATGAGCTTGTGGCAACAGTGGACATTCCCTTACATTATGACATTTACCCTGCAGCAATCCCTCATCATGCATGCAGCGCCAGAGCAGAGGGAAAAAAACCCCAAAACATTTTATACCAAGTAACCTGCTGCAGCTGACTGTGGGTTTGAGAAGACAGAGGCAGACACACAAAAAGAACATAGAAACACTGATCCATAAATACTTTCTATGTAAGAGACAGTAGAAGTAAAGTAGCTTCATAAGAGTGTCTGTCTAAGAAAAAATAGTTAAGCAGATGAGCTGTGAGCCAGTTTTCAGTTCAAAGGGATCAAAGAAAGAATATACAGTTAATTCCAGTCGAAGCTGATTAAATATTTATGTCTTGGAGAGAGACAGAACTAAACACTAAAAAAACAGGGCAAACTCTATAATCTATAACACTGATGCATTGCCCCAGGATGATGTCACAGCTAAAACGATGTAGCTACCATAAAGCGTAAAAGCAGAGACAACACAAAGGTAACAGGTCAACGCACACATAATGAAATTATAGAAGTAGATTGTAACAGTCAGAGGAAAAATTGTCTTCATGTCTTCCTGCATCCTAAACCTTGAGCAGCATAACTATAGAGATAGTTGAGGATACCCCGAGTCACTCTAAATATTAGCTTTATCAAACAGGAGAGGTTTAAGCCTAGCCTTAGAAGTAGACAGGACGTCTGCCTTACTGACTAAAACTGGATATGGTTCCACACAAGAGGAGCCTGAAGAGAAGCTTCTCATTCTACTTTTAGAAATTCTACTAAACTTGCATATTGAGAGCTGGGTGCCCTGTTTTAAATTTAAGGAACAATCAGATCTTTGATGTATGATGGAATTTGATTAATCAGTTCTTTATATATAACAAAGAATCATTTTGAATTCTGTGCTAAGTTTAACAGAGAGCCAAAGAAGGGGAGCTAAAATAGAAGAAATATGATCTCTGTTTATATTTTGGTGTTTTGGATAAGCAGATGGCTTTTAGTTGCATTTAAGTTCACCGGTAAGATCTCTCATGTCCCCTGCTTACAGGAGTCCATCAGTGATTTCTATTGGTACTACTCAGGGAAAGACATCATTGACGAGCCAGGTAAAAGGAATTTCTCCAAAGCTATGACTGTGGCCAAACAAGTCTTCAACAGCTTGACTGAATACATTCAGGTAAAGAGGTTATGGATAGAATGTGAGCAAGTCATAATACACAAATAACTGACTTAGACATTTCTGTGCAGAGAAATATTAATATTCTTGATAGAAACAGATAAAAAATAACCTCTGACTAACATTCGGTTTCTTGTTTTTGTGCCGTTCAGGGTCCCTGCACTGGTAACCAGCAGTCTCTGGCCCACAGTAGGCTGTGGGATGCTGTTGTGGGTTTTCTCCACGTTTTTGCTCATATGATGATGAAACTTGCACAGGTGAGAAAGACACTAATTAAGGACATTATTTCATTAACTCTAATGTTTATCGCTTTTCTCAAAACATGCAATTAAAACATTCAGAAATATAACAACCTGTTCAATTTGTGGTTTTTAAAAGTCTTTTATTTTGACTTAAAAAGGTTTAAATCTAACACTACATAAAAAAAACACATATTTCACTTTTTATTTTATAAGCAAAGATGAATCCAAGATGGATGCAAAGTGTATAGAACATTATATAACCTTTTTAAAACATATCAAAGAGTATCATTCTACAGAAAGAAAAAAAGTTAACAAGGGAAATCGCTTAGTGTCCTACGAGGAAAACTGATAAAAGTACCAGTTGCTCCATTTTAGATTCTTCAAACCTCAGTTAAAATGTTTAATAGTAATATTTATGTCAGGACAAAGAGAAAAATACTTGATTTAAAGGCTCGATTATTGAAAGTCTTGGTTTGCAAAGTTGCCTATGAATTGTCTAAAAAAAAACTCTGAAACAAATCCCTTTCTAAAGAAGGGACAAAGTAGAAATGTTTGGGCATAATATGCCTTGCCATGTTTTGAGAAATCCAAACAACTCATACCAGCTCTTAAACACGGACTTGGAGGGCTGATGGTCTGGGCTTGTTTCATAGCTGTAGAATCTGAGCACCTTGCATACAAGTTAAATTATATCAGTGCCTCTTTATGAATAATTACAAAGATAATAGGTTTCTGATCATTTACCAAAAAAGAATGACAACACCACATTTAGTTTAACCAGTATAAGTTTGAATTTGCCAAATAGTGTAGCTGAAGATAAATCAAAAGCTGTATAACATCATTTTTGGACACTATTAATGGATGTGTTTATGTTCATGTGTAATTCTACTAGATGCACCCTGACCCTGGACAACGAATTGTTGTAAGATTCTGTACTTTTCCAGCAAATGTTTCCTTGTCAGTCACTTCACGCTTCTCTAAAAGAACTCATACTTTATCATGATTTTCAGTTAGCATTTCAACATTCGGCATCACTGATCTATTCCTTGCATTTTTCTAGAGTGCTCATCAAGTTTGTTTACTTCATCCATCCTGCAGACATTTTATCAAGCAAACAGTAGTGAAATGTTGTATTTTTGTCTCTCTGTAGCTCATTTTGTTAAAAAATTAATGTACTTTGTCTATAAATGCAAACCCAGGATCCGTTTTGGAGTAGAACGCATTCTGAGGTAGAGTTATTTTCTGTAAGCGTCTCGAAAGAAGGACCAATATTTATGAAGTTAAACTGTAAAATGTAGCTAAAGTTTGTGATTTTTATCAGCTAAAACATGTGTTGAGGTGTGTAAATCTTGCAGGATTCAAGTCAAATCGGACTGTTGAAGGAGCTGTTGGACCTTCAGAAGGACATGGTGGTCATGCTTCTGTCTCTACTTGAAGGTAAGCTTTTCCTCTGTGATTTGGCAATAGTATGTGCTCTAAGATTTTCTCACATTTTCCTATTCTTAGGCAATGTTGTGAACGGCACCATTGCCAGGCAAATGGTTGACATGTTGGTGGAGTCTTCAAGCAATGTGGAGATGATCCTCAAGTTCTTCGACATGTTCCTTAAGCTCAAAGACATCGTAGCATCCGACGCCTTTAGAGACTATGTGACGGATCCGCGTGGACTCATCTCCAAGAAGGATTTCTCCAAGGCCATGGACAGTCAGAAGCAGTACTCCCCGTCAGAAATCCAGTTCCTGCTCTCCTGCTCAGAGGCCGATGAAAATGAAATGATCAACTTTGAGGAATTTGCGGATCGCTTCCAGGAGCCGGCCAAAGATATTGGTTTTAACATCGCTGTTCTTCTGACGAACCTGTCTGAGCACGTGCCCCATGACACCCGACTTCAGAACTTCCTGGAGCAGGCGGAGAGCGTGCTCAACTACTTCCGGCCTTTCCTCGGTCGCATCGAGATCATGGGAGCCAGCAGGAGGATTGAACGCATTTACTTTGAAATCAGCGAGGCCAATCGGAACCAGTGGGAGATGCCGCAGGTCAGAGAGTCCAAGCGGCAGTTCATCTTCGACGTGGTCAACGAGGGTGGCGAGAGCGAGAAGATGGAGCTGTTTGTGAACTTTTGCGAGGACACCATCTTTGAGATGAACATTGCAGCGTCTATCTCTGAGCCAGAAGGAGATGGCGAGGAAGAGGAAGACGATGAGGAGGAGGAAGAGGGCGGAGGAGAGGAAGCGGAGTCTGGAGAGGGCGAGGAAGGCAACGGAGAGGGGGCTGTCCCAGAATCAACATCAGCCTTTGCAGAATTCCTCAAGGGTGTGATGAACTTCTTCAACATGTTCACCTTCCGTAACCTGCGGCGCCAGTACCGAAAGCTGAGAAGAATGACAGTGAAGGAGATGGTTGTCGGACTGGTCACGTTTTTCTACACTGTTCTGATGGGAATCCTCATATTCGTTTATAACATATGCAAAGGGTTCTTCATGCTCATATGGAAGGTTCTGTTCGGTGGGGGGTTGGTTGAGGGAGCCAAGAAGATCACTGTCACGGAGATCTTAGCCAGCATGCCGGATCCAACGCAAGACGAAGTGCATGGAGATCTGCCACCAGAACCAGGGGTTAGAGAGGTCCATGAAGCAGACGGAGGGACGGACCACTTAGATACAGCTGGAGGAGAAGAAGAAGAGGACGATGGTGAAGAAGGGGAAGGTGGGCGTCTGCCTGGCTTTAACACACCGGGCGGTCTCGGAGACTTTGGAGATACGACCCCGGAAGAGCCTCCAACTCCAGAGGGAACCCCGCTGCTGACGAGGAAGCTGGTGAGTTGCTCTGAACTCCTGTCATTATTTACCCAACTTCTCTAACTCAGGCCAGTTTCTCTGCTCTAAAACCTTAACTGAATTTTTTTGGACCACAGCCTAAAACTCCTCCAAACTGTTCAGAAAATATTCACCATATGAAGACATCATTTTCTAAATTTGTTTTGCTTTATATTGATATTATTCAGTACTTCCGTTTTTTATATTTTCCCTGGTTTGGGGAAGTTTGGGTCAAGATCCCCTTGTCTTGTTTTTATTTATTCTAATATTTTACCTTCTAAACAGCTGGCTGCAGTAGGAGGACAAGGGGAGGAGGAGAAAGTCAAACCTGAAGAGGAAGCTCCTCAGGAGACTGAAAAGGCAGAGTAAGTATAAGGTCTAGAGATAATGTGCTGTCTGTCTAATATTACATCTTCTTAAAGGCAGCAATAAGAGCCTTTATTATCTTTGACTTGTTCAACACATTTTATGGAATGTATTGGTCCAGTTTTTTTTTTTTTTTTTTTTACAGTTTTTAGTGCTATTTACTTCTGCTGTTACATTTCAAAGCAGATTCAAAGAAAAGCACAAACCTGTATGTTTTTTTTTCAGCACTGAAAATGGGGAGAAGGCCGAGAAACCAGAGCCTGAGCCGGAGGTGAAGGAGGAGGAGCCTGAGGTGATCGAAGAGAAAACGGTGAAGACAAAAACAAAGAAGGACAAGAAACCTGCTGAGGAAGGCTTTGAGCTGTGGAACGAGCTGGAGGTGCAGAGGATTAAATTCATGGTGAGCCGCTCCCTGAGGGTAGAAACCTTTAGCATCTGTTTAGTTACTTCAATGTAGAAGATTCAAAGTGATTTTGGTTATTAAACTTTTTTTTTATTGCCTTATTTTCTCCCAGAACTACCTTTCGCGTAACTTCTACAACCTCCGGTTTTTGGCTCTTTTTATTGCATTCGCACTTAATTTCATCCTCCTCTTCTACAAGGTGTGTAAATGCACATTTTTCATCCATTGATATCAATCTGTGCGACATAAGAACCACAAGACTCACTCGGTGAGGGATCTTTGCAGGTGTCCGACTCTCCTCCAGGTGAGGAGGAGTTTGAGGGCTCGGGTCTGTTTGAGGGCTCCGGCCTGTTCGAAGGCTCCGGCGCTGAGGAAGACGGGTCCGGATTGGAGGAAGGTGGAGAAGACGATGAAGAAGAAGGTCCCTTGTACTACTTCTTGGAGGAGAGCACCGGTTATATGGAGCCAGCCTTGGCTTTCCTCGCCATCTTCCACACCATCATCTCTTTCCTCTGCATCATCGGCTACAACTGCCTCAAGGTGAGGCTTGTTTTCCTTCTTTGCTCTAAAATAAATCTCCTTTTTTCCTGTGCTTGTGGTTTCATATCTTCTGTATCTTGTCTATCAGGTCCCTCTGGTTATCTTTAAGAGAGAGAAGGAGTTGGCCAGAAAGCTGGAGTTTGATGGTCTTTATGTCACTGAGCAGCCTGAAGACGATGACATCAAGGGCCAGTGGGACAGACTGGTGCTTAACACTCCGTAAGAAACGCTTAGATGTACAAAAATGTCTCAGTATGTTAGAATAGCACAGAAAATCCCATCTTATTCGCTGGCTGAAATTTAGTCCTACCTAATCATGCTGATTTGATTTTTCCCAAGCAAACAGTGATTAACATCCACCGCAAGGATGGTAAGCGGTGAAATATAATCACTAAATTCACAGGCTGTTCACACAGTACTGCATCAATCATGTTAATGGAAAGTTAACTGGAAGGAAAACATTTGGAAGCTTAGGGATCTATTTACCTTTTATAAATAATTTGGATGCAAATTCTAAATGATTATTAAACAATAATAAACTCATCAGTAATAAATCGATCGTTGAATAAATAACTAATCATTTACCATTTATAAATTGTTGTTATTGTAAACTGTTACCAAGATAATTCATGTTGTTGACATTCAGTACCGAGTGTCTTCATCCGGTGAGGATTTACTGAGGCATGTCCTGTGCTGGGGTCGGCCCACTTTGTTTTATTAAGTCCTAATTAAGTCTAGCAGGAGAAATTATATATTAAAGCAACCTGGGCTTAAAAAGGATGTTTTATGATATGTAATACCCTAGTTTTCTATGAAATGGAATTTGCAGTTTTCATGTTTCATCTTTATTAAAAATCTCTATATTGACTTCATTTATTAATTTAATAACTGAAATATAACAACCTTTTGGCTATATTTTAGTTTATTAGGGCTCATTTGTATAATTGTTTACTTAAGAGGTCAGAAAAATAAGGTTGATAAAAGTTTTAATTTTTTTTTTTTTTTAACACTTTGTATCTAAATGCAGGACTTTTCCAAATAACTACTGGGACAAGTTTGTGAAGAGAAAGGTGAGTTTTTCTGCCTTAAATGATCCAGGTTTTTGTTGAAAGGTCTCGTCCTCTGAGAGAATAATGTGGCGTCCAGGTTCTAGATAAATACGGCGACATCTACGGCAGAGAGAGAATCGCAGAGCTGCTCGGCATGGATCTGGCATCGTTAGACGTCAGCGCCATGACCCACGAGAAGAAACCTGAACCTGATACCTCAATGTTCAGCTGGTACCTACAGTGCTTACCTTAAATCAACCTAAGTAGACCAGAAACAGGCGGGTAATCATCCCTCTATCTGTCTCTGTGCAGGATAACATCAATTGATATCAAATACCAGATCTGGAAGTTTGGGGTCGTCTTTACTGACAATGTGAGTAAAAGGAGGAGCTTTGAATGTGAATCAGTTTTTATTTATTTATTTTTTATTATGTTTACTCCTTTTACTCTCATTTATCTTTCAGACATTCCTTTACCTGGTCTGGTACATGCTGATGTCAATGCTGGGACACTACAACAACTTCTTCTTTGCGTGCCACCTTCTGGACATCGCCATGGGAGTCAAAACACTGCGGACTATTCTGTCCTCTGTTACCCATAACGGCAAACAGGTGAAATGCAAAATAATGCTGCTTCATGGGGATTTCTGGATCATCTGATTTAAAAGTAAACCGTTTTTTCACAGCTGGTGATGACTGTGGGGTTGCTGGCTGTGGTGGTGTACCTCTACACCGTGGTGGCCTTCAACTTCTTCCGCAAGTTTTACAACAAGAGCGAGGATGAGGATGAGCCGGACATGAAGTGCGACGACATGATGACGGTGAGTGGAGGGAGGTTCTGGAACCAAACGTGTTTGGGAGCAGAAATATTGAGATTTGTTGGAAAACCGTGTCTTGTAGTGTTACCTGTTCCACATGTACGTCGGCGTGCGCGCCGGTGGAGGCATCGGAGATGAAATCGAGGATCCGGCTGGGGACGAATATGAACTCTACCGAGTCGTCTTTGACATCACTTTCTTCTTCTTTGTCATTGTCATCCTGCTGGCCATCATCCAGGGTGAGATGATGATGTTAATAGCGACTGGGTCCATATTATGTCACAAAGCACAGATTTTATACAGTTACATTAAGATGTCAGATCCTAAGAAACAAAATTCTTTGGACTTTTATGACGGACATGATAACCCAAAGATATTAGTTTATATCAAGCAGTTGAAGTTCGTGTTTATATCAGGATGTATAGAATGTAGGGCTGGTTGTGATGACTTGGAGCAAAATCCGTTTTTATGAAAGCAAATAAAATCCAGATGATCTGATCTGAAATAACAGATATTTTTCTTCCATTTAAAACTTTGTTAGCTGGTTTTTCCAACCTGCCACTGTTATTTGATTTAAAAACATTATCATTGTTCCCAGTGTACCTGCTCATTACTTCATCATCTACAGGTTTAAGGTTTATTTTCTAAACTTAAAACTAAAAGGTATTGTAAAAGATATTTTACCAAAAACAACAACAAAAAGGTGCTTTAGTTTTGTATAGATGGATGATGGATGGATGGATGGATGGATGGATGGATGGATGGATGGATGGATGGATGGATGGATGGATGGAT
>JAUZNJ010000010.1:103923-124109 GCA_034780135.1 Jordanella pulchra | reverse complement strand
TCAATCAATCAATCAATCAACCAATCAATCAAAGCTAGAAGGATATCCTTTACCTTCCTTGTAAAAATGATCAATTTACCATCAAAAATACTACTCTTTTTTTCTTACAGGTATGACATGAAATTAACTAAATAATTAATAGGAAACAACTGACCTGCCTGAATTTATAAATACACATTTTACAATCTTTTTATTATTAAATTGTTATTACTTTAATTAAGTCCTGTTTAAATACATAACCACTTAATCTGATAACTATCTGATTTAAGGGAAAAAGAGTAAAGTGTTTGAAGTTATTTTAGCAGATTAACACTGGATTTCCCTCCTCATTTCCCACTGGAAACAGTCGTCTCTCTCAGGTTCTCAGCCAGCAGAAACGATAACATCAAGCACTTTATCTCTGTGCTGAAAGAGCCTCGGCACATAGCCCTCATGACCAGTCTAGACAGTAAGGGGAAGGAAAGGAGGCAGCAGATGTCCGTCTCACTGACTGATGTGTTTGAATGGATGAGTTTTTAGACCTTAGCCACGAGTGTTTTTATCTATTGCTGCAAAAACACAAAGCAGTTTACAACTTAACAATATCAAGGAAAAAATGTTTTAGCAAAAGACCGAAAATAATCTTTCAACCTTTAAAAAAAGGTCTATGTATATTTAAAGTACCTTAAACAGGTAAACTATCAGTTATAAACTGCAAAATAATTTCCTCTAATGAAATTTTCATTGAGAATGTGTGAAATATTATTGTCAAAGCTGTAGATTTTTTTTTATTATTTTTATCTCTTAATTTCTCTGATAAAATCTTGTCAACTCCTTTTTTTTTTTTTAACATAGCAACTGTGACCTTGAGCTTGGAACAGCAACTACTAAGCTTTTTGTCTATAAATGTTTGCATTATCACTCTCCTAAACACCACAACTGGAGACAACAGCCATCAGGATTTCAGGACAAAAATGTCACATGAATCCTCCTCTACTATGATAATCAGGAGATAAAGTTGAACATTAAAAGCTCTCCAACAAAAAAAATAAACATGGTTTTTTGGAAGATAGTTCAGTCAGGCCTGATTGTTAGATACATACCTTCTGTATTTTGAGCAGAAATGTCCTTTTCCCATCTTTTCTTGCTTGTCTTTGTAGGATGATCAAGTGGTGCTGCAGTGTACTGCGTCCATTCTCAAGGAACAGATCAAAGTGTGTCTATCATGCGAAGGATTCGGGAATAGGCTTTGTTTTTTGGAGACCACATCAAACGCTCAGGTATACAGATGAGACCCAATGCATTTCTTTTGGACTCAATAGTTCCTCTGACTATCTTGGTTTACCGGTTCTGTTCTTTTTCAGAATGTCCCACCAGACCTCGCAATTTGTTGTTTCATTTTGGAGCAGTCTCTGTCGGTCAGAGCATTGCAAGAAATGCTGTCTAACTCCTCTGTGGATGAGGTAGGCCACAATTAAAAGACGATGTTAAGTCTTGCTCGATTATACCAGCAGTGATTACACCTATTCAATATCTGTTCAGTTAACAAGTGAAATGTTCCTTTTTACCCAACAAATCTCAAACCTGACAACTGGAGGAGGTTGATTTGGACAAATGGGTAAGTGCTGCCTTCAGTCCTCACAAGGCCATAACTACAAAGGAGTTTTAACAGCATGTTTAATGTTATAGAGAATCTTTATTGAAAGAAGGGATTCATTTATCTTTTACAGGAAAGCACAGCTGTGGTGAAACAAAAGCTCATCACAAAGTTGAATATTTATTGAGTCTTTTGTTTGATAATGAAAAATGATAATAAGAAGACAAACAAATGATCATGATATAATATATACATATGTATATACATTTTGTGTGTTTTAGTGTGCATACTGTCAACCTCCCTATGGAAATACAAGAATGGCTGTTATTTGTAATCTAACCAGTTTCTTTTACCAGTTTTTTTTACAACCTCTAAAAAATTGTGGTACCACCTGACAAAACCTGTTTTATATATATAAAGGGCTTAAATTACTCTGTCTTTGGCTATTTTCCTTCAGTCGTCTCAAGGTGGAGGTAGTCGAACCCTGCTGTATGGACATGCCATCCTCCTGAAACACACTCACTCCAACATGGTGAGATCACCAGCATTTAATATTTCAACTGGTTGCCTGCATTTAATCCTTATGATAACATGACACTAAAATTCAACATTGTTATGTTATATTGAGTTTAATGCCATAAGGATAAAATATTTTTTGAAAGCTACCCAATAACACTGATCAAAATAAAGTGTTTCCTGCACCTAAGCAAGCATGTGATGACAGTAGAAAGGAACCTCTTTCCTCTACCAGTTATAACTCTGCATCAGAACAAGGTTTTGTAGCAGAGTTCCTCTATTATGATAGACTAGAGTTTAAGAGGTCGGGGCAAATACAAGAAAAAGCCAAGAACACTTGCCTACTCCATATAGGAAAATTAAAAGGTATTCACAGAATTAATACCAGCAATTGCTGCTTCTGAGCTAAACAGAGAAGCAAGGGACACTTTCAAATAAAATAAAAAAAATAACAAAGAGCACATAAAAACAATGCTTTGTCTGTAGCTCCTAACAGTAACAGGACAAAGCTAAGAGAAGAAGAGGACTTCCAATGTTAAAATAAGATGTGCTAGAAGCATAAAAGAAACCGAAGACAAAGAGAGAAGACAAAGCTGGTGACGACAGTAGATTATTTATTAATGGAGTCAGAATATAGCAGAGTTAGAAGTGGTTTGCAGCTGAAACCTCTAACCATGGAGGGGGCAGTCCCAGTCCTTCTGAGCTGTTTAAGATGTTTACCTGTTTGATTTGAACCATTTGATTCAGTTGTGGTTGGACATGCATCCCTCATCCAAAACATGCAGACCACTGCCCCACCAAGTACTAGAAATTAACCACCTCTGAGTGATAACATTGTGTAAACCTCTTTAACAACCTTTTTTGCAGTAATCGTGTTGTTTTTCTTAAAGTTAATGCAATTCCATAATGTAAAGTTGTTTTCTTTCTTTTTATATCACAGTACTTGAGCTGTCTGACTACATCTCGATCACTGACTGACAAGCTTGCCTTTGATGTGGGCTTGCAGGAAGACTCTACAGGTGGCTATAGATGTTGTTACTATGTAGGAACCGGATGCATATGGGAATTTTAGAAATATGTTGATTTTATTCCATTTATCTTTTGTAGGAGAGGCCTGCTGGTGGACCATACACCCAGCCTCAAAGCAAAGATCTGAGGGTGAAAAGGTCAGGGTAGGAGATGACCTTATCCTCGTCAGTGTTTCTTCAGAGAGATACCTGGTTAGCATCATTGTTTTACTATGAAACCTCTCTTTTTTTGGTTAATAAGTCTTATTAATATTATACACTTTGCTCTGCTCAGCACCTCTCCTATGCAAGTGGTGACTTAATGGTTGATGCATCCTTCATGCAAACACTCTGGACCATGACCCCTGTCATGTCTGGCTGTGAGCTTGCTGAAGGTCTGTAGTTGCCCATTGATTATGTTTGTCCATTGTGCATCCTGTAATTGAATAAAAAAACAAACAAATACACACAAAAAAACCCCAAACTGCTGCCTCCCAGGTTTCCTGATCGGAGGCTATGTGCTCAGACTCTTCCACGGTCATATGGATGAGTGCTTGGCCATCCCAGGTGCAGACCAGGGGGACGACCAGCGCAGGTAGCTGCTGTGTTATGATGGTTGATCTTTTTTTTTTTAAATAAATTTCATCAAGATGTAAGTTTGCCATCTGGAAATATTTTACCTAAACATTTGAATGTTTTTCTTTCCATCATAGAGTTGCTCATTACGAAGGTGGTGCTGTATGCAGCCACGCTCGCTCCTTATGGAGACTTGAGCCTCTGCGGATTGCGTGAGCTTCTCGTTTTCTTCCAAATTTCTACATGACTGTTATACTTACTTACCAGAGCAAATTTTCCTTTTAGCTAATATATTTTTGCCCTTTGATAGTTGGAGCGGAGGTCACATCAAATGGGGCCAGTCGTTCCGGATACGCCACATAACAACAGGGCGATACTTGTTACTCGATGAGGACAAGGGACTTCTGTTGGTGGACCCAGAGAAAGCCAATTCCAAGATGTCGGCTTTCTGTTTCAGAATTTCTAAGGTGTTTGTTATAAGAACGTAGTTGAATCAGGCTTCTTTAAAGCTTCTTCAAAGTTAAAGCAAAGATATTAGGAAAAATAAAATTTTTTCTCCTTACAAAGGAAAAAATTGAAGTGGCTCAGAAGCGGGATGTGGAAGGCATGGGCGCACCAGAGATTAAGTATGGGGAATCCATGTGCTTTGTGCAGCATGTTTCATCTGGACTTTGGCTTACATACGCTGCTGTGGATGCTAAATCTGCTCGGCTTGGACCTCTGAAAAGAAAGGTAGAACAGTACAGTACATCATGGGTAAAGCTAATGTAACTGTTTCTGAAAAGAGAATCGTTGCATAGAAAGCTTCTTCTCTATATACACTTAGTTGCAAAAGTATTCAAACTACCCAATTTCTAATCATATTGTTTTCATTTTATAACACAAAATTGATATAAAATTATTCAGTCATGTTTACTATCATACCTCACATTTGGAAACATAGTAAAATATTGCCCATAAAAATATGTTTCATTAGAGAATGCAGTCCGCCCATGAACATTTAATCTAAGAATAAATTCTGCTTTTCTGTGAAGGTCTTCCAACCTCCATCATTTTGAGCTAGAGACATAGCAGGCAGCAGGGTTACATATCGTGTGCTCTGCACCGATGTGAGTCTAGAACAAAGCTGAAAATTTCTGTAAGCAAAACTGCTTTCAGCTTTGACCACTGGTTCTTATTACATGGTCTCTGCATGCTTCTCTGAGTTCCTCTGGGCTTGGCAGTGGTTTGGGTCGGTGTGTGTCCAGTGTAAATTTCAACAGAAACAAAGCAACAAAAGCTGGATCAAAGGGAAGCTGCGAGCCATGCAGAATGGGAATAGTTTGTAATCCTCAAGTTTTAAGCATTTAATTGATCACAGTTTAATTCATCTGAAAAAAATATGAAAATAATCTGCCAACAGTAAATTAAAAGGTGGAACATAGAAACCATGCTGTTACTTTCTGTACTCTTGAGTTGCCTCGCTATGATGACCCCACTGGTTCCTACTGGTAATGGAAAAAACACATTGAATCAAGTAGAGCCGAGTGGTACTAATAGAAAAGATCCAAAAGAGAAAAGAATCAAAGAAGCAACCAAGACCTGCAGAGATCCGTAGCACATCGTCTTTAAAACAATATTACCATTTTGGGAAAAGGTGGTGGGATAATCACGTTTTAGGAATTATTTTGCAGAAGAGTCAGAAAAGCTAAGTGGAGTTGATGTAAAGATGAACAAACTAAACACAAGAGATTCCTGGAAGAGTCTAGTTAGTTGCTGTGAAAGTCTTATGAGTTGTGCAGAAGTTTACCTTCCTGCAGTACAATAATCCTCAATATACAACCAGAGGTCCAATTTAATTGTTGAGATCAAAGCATAATGTTATAGTTACATTGCTGAGGTCCATTTAGTTAAGAAACGTTGGCAAGATATTAGATTAATGTTCACCATTTTAATCTAATGTGACTGAGCTTAAATTCTGTCTGGAAAAACATTAACCAAAAGAGTAGAATACTTTTGCAGGGTATGGCGTGTGTAAATGTTGGTTTTAAGTGTGTGATCCTGGTTCTCAGGCCATTCTCCACAAAGAAGGTCACATGGATGATGCACTAACAGTTGCCCGATCTCAGACTGAAGAGTCTCAAGCTGCCAGAATGATTTACAGCACAACAGGCCTCTTCAACCAGTTCATCAAGTAACTTCTCTTCATTTGCTTCATTATTAATCCCTATGAAGAACTGCTTATTTTTTCTTGTAATGCACATCTTATTTTTGCCTGATTCTCATGTATTGTCTGCAGGGGTTTGGATGCTTTGAGTGGAAAAAACAAATCTGCCAATCCACCATCACTGCCAATGGACGCAGTGGTTCTCTCTCTCCAGGATCTCATCTTTTACTTCAGACCACCTGAGGAGGAACTGGAGCATGAGGACAAGCAGTTCAAGCTTCGCTCGCTGAAGAACAGACAGAACTTGTTCCAGGAGGAGGTTGATCAGCGTAGCGAGAAAATCGGCTATGAGTTAACTTTTTGTTAATTAACCTACAATGTTTCCCCTTTTGCAATAGGGAATGATTAACCTCGTTCTGGACTGCATTGACCGGCTCAATGTCTACAACACTGCAGCCCATTTTTCAGAGTATGCAGGCGAGGAAGCTGCAGAGTCATGGAAGGAGATAGTAAATTTACTTTATGAACTACTGGGTAGGTCCAACAACCTTTTTTATGCACGTTATATTCATTAACTGTATATTAACATGCGTCTGTTTGTCCAAAGATACACTGTTGCTGTTATGTCCCTTTTCTTGTCATTCCTGAAGCTTCTTTGATCCGAGGAAACCGAACTAACTGTGCTCTTTTCTGTGACAACCTGGATTGGCTGGTTAGTAAGCTGGATCGTTTGGAGGCTTCCTCAGGTATCAGTGGGAGAATGTTTTGGTTTTAGATTAAGATAATGCCCAAATTGGGCAATTAATGTTGCAGCAAGTATAACAACTAAAAGACAAAGTATCAAAGATAAAAAAAAAAAAATAAGGAACAAAAAAGCACATAAAATGTGAATCAACACTTGATGGGAAGAATAGAGCAGTGTATTTCAATATTGACCAGCAGTTGCTACACTAGATCAGGCAAGTCTCTCTACCTTATCCTGCATTAAACAGAGATATTGCTGTAGGAACAAAGGAGTGCTTTTGTCTTTTCCTTTTATACAACGAGGTCTGAGCCTGATGCAAGAAGGCAGAAAATGGAACTGAGCATGTAAAGGATGAGAAGTATCAGCAATAATGACTTTAGTTTTCCTAATGATTTGTTTTTTCACATAGTTCTGTAAGTGAGCATTGCTCAACCCCTAGGATCTTATTGCTAGTATGTATTACTCTGCTAAGGGCATTTTATGGTCTCATACCAAGACTCTTAAACCAACAGAGGAGGGAAAAGGTCAACACAGATTCAATATATGATATATGAAATAGGATCATCAATGACTTATCAACTTGAAACTTTGTGAGCCTCCTTGGACAAAATTTACTTTGCTTTGGATCAAGTTTTAGCTTGGACCAAAAATATACCAATTAAAAATATATTTCAATTTAACGTTTGCTTACACTAGTGAGCCATGTGTCTTCTTCTGACTGAAGCCCAAAACCCTCTACCTTACAGCTACTGACTCATAAATAAGGCAACAGTTGGGGGTTGTAACCAGTATAAAAGCAGAACATTTGTAAATTCACAGCACAAAAAAATGCAATTGCTAGTCAGTTAGTATTCATATTTATACAGTTAGATGGTTTGGTATGGTAACATCTTTGTAGTATGGTAAAATGTTCTTTAAGGAGTAGTTTCATTTTACTGTTCTTAGTTTTACTTAAGTGATAATCTTGTGAAGTATTGCTACTCCTTCTTTAGTGCAGTTTCCTGCTAGTTGGCCCACTGTGAAAAGCTTGAGCTGTTTAGAGATCAGGCAAATAAACAATAAAACTGTAGGGGTGTATGAAAAAATTGACTCTATCAAATATCATGATATATCACCTGGTGATATTAGTATCTTAAAAAAAAACAATATTGCAATATTTCATTTGACAATTTTACTTTAAATATAGAGGAATGGATCTTAAATATAAAAATAAATACAGGCAAACATTCATTTATGTTTTTTATAACTCTAAAAGTTATAAAGTTAATAGAGCACATCCCATCCCGTTTATTCAGCTGCTCTGTACAAATGATGCACATTGTATCGTGTAGGATTGGTTTTATACATTAATGCTAGAAACACGGATTTAAAGTTTGTTATTTTGTAATCATGTAATTTATTTGTATCTTTTTATGTACATATGTCTCTAAAATACTAAATCTTGAACATAACTTCTACGTCTTTCCTTGAATAAGATGTCATAATCGAACAATACACAGTACTTGAGTAGCCCTTTTAACAAAAGCTACTCTACTTTAGGAATTTCTTTGACTATTTTTAGTTTTGTTAGAGTAAAAATAAAAATGAGGAAAAAGTGAAGTTGTAGTCACACTGGATTACAACTTTCTGGTACTTCACTCACCTCTTTCTCTACTTGATTAAAATGTGAGCCAGAAACTTTGAATCGTTTTAAAATATTGTATGACAAAAGATCATATCTCCTAATGTTTAATTGTTTTAAACTGCGAAATACGAGGCAGGTTTTTTCAGAATTTATTCGTTCATTGTTTGTGCTTATTTTTTTAATTTCTTGGACAAGTTTTGAGCTTCCCTGAATAACTTGAAGGCCTTTGCCTAAGCTACTGTTTGTTTTCATTCACTTGGTAGGAATTCTGGAGGTGTTGTACTGTGTTCTGATTGAGAGTCCAGAAGTGTTGAATATTATTAAGGAGAATCACATCAAATCAATTATCTCTCTACTGGATAAGCACGGGCGCAACCACAAGGTTTGTTGCCTTCAAAATCATTTTTCTTTGGTAGCTGAGCAGTCCTCCCACCCACTGCGTTCCTGATGGATGTTATTCAACATTTTCCCAATAGGTTTTGGATGTGCTGTGCTCTCTGTGTGTCTGCAACGGTGTAGCTGTGAGATCTAATCAGAATCTTATCACAGAGAACCTACTTCCAGGTCGTGACCTTCTTCTTCAAACCAACATTATCAACTATGTCACTAGGTGGGTAGATTTATGTGAGTTAATTCTCATTGTTATTTCTCTCTCTTCAGAGGTATTTTCTTTTCATTTAAACAGCTTCTGTTTTCTTATGCTTTAGCATGAGACCCAACATATTCCTTGGAACTTGCGAAGGATCTACTCAGTATAAGAAGTGGTACTTTGAGGTGATGGTGGATCAAGTGGAGCCGTTCATCACCGCCCAGCCGTATCACCTTCGAGTGGGTTGGGCTCTGACCGAGGGCTACAGTCCTTACCCCGGTGGTGGAGAAGGCTGGGGGGGTAATGGAGTTGGTGATGACCTCTACTCCTATGGCTTTGATGGGCTTCACCTCTGGTCAGGTAAAGGAAAACATGTTTGTTTTTTTTAGTGTAAACCCTAAAGAACAACCGTAAGACTTTCTGGATGTTGTCAGGTGTCATAATTTAAAAGGTTATAAAATTAGTAGTCGCTTTTATAGCATCCATACTTTACACAGTTGATGATATACAGATCAACTGAGCACAAGTGGAAGGAGTCCTACAATGGAAAATAGTGCTTTTATTTGATTGAATTCTCTTTTGAGGCTAGAGGTACATCAACCACAGTTTTGACATTGAGCCCAAAATCACTGCTCACTGAAACCATTGTGGGTCAAATATATTTTAGCTGATATACTGTTGTCCTAATTTATTGCAGTATTAGTAACGGTGTTAATAAATGCAGTCAGAGGTGACTTCAACAGTAGTTTGTCAAAAAGACTTTCAGAATGTTTAAAAAAAATCAGGTGAGGTAAAAAGATTTAAAAAAATCTTTTTTCAGAAATAAATCAATTAATCAATCAGTATAACAGCTGTAAAAGTGATTCCACTGGGGATTTTTTTTCCGTACCTTTTACAATGGTAGCAAAATGTTGCATGCAGACCTGATAATTGAGGAGCTTTTCTTGATAAATTTTAGTTCTGTATTTTCAGGCAAAAATTGGTTCTGAAACCAACTGGGCGCAACAGGTTAATCAACTATTCAACAGTAAACATCTTATCATTAAATGAACTTCTAAATGAGCTCACTGTTGTATTTAAAGTGAAAGTAAAAGGGATGTCATTTAAATTCCTAGTCCTTTCATAGTGCAGTTGTTAAGTTACTGACTGGTTGCAGGGCGTGTACCACGGCATGTCGCTTCTCCCAACCAACACACACTGGCAGCAGAGGATGTGGTCAGCTGCTGCTTGGATCTAAGTGTGCCGAGCATCTCCTTTCGTATCAATGGGCATCCTGTTCAGGGAATGTTTGAGAACTTCAATCTCGATGGTCTGTTCTTTCCAGTCGTCAGCTTCTCTGCAGGCGTCAAGTATGACACTTTAAAACTGTTTATTCCCCAGTGTTTTTTTGATTTCAACAAATGGTTCATTTTTTAAACCACTATCAAATGTCTGTTTCTTGTTCCAAATTCAAGGCTGCGGTTTCTTCTTGGGGGCCGTCATGGGGATTTCAAGTTTCTTCCCCCTCCAGGCTACGCTCCGTGCTATGAAGCAGTGCTGCCCAGGGACCGTTTGCGGATTGAGCCCATCAAAGAATACAAACATGATTTTAATGATGTTCGCAACCTGCTTGGTCCGACCCAGTCCCTGTCTCACACAGCGTTCACGCCCTATCCTGTGGACACAATTCAGGTAAAATCCTGCACTTCTACTGCATTAAAACATTGGTTAGCATCTCAATGAAATTCAATCATTTCATCTTTCAGATTGTGCTTCCTCCCCATTTGGAGCGAGTCCGGGAGAAACTTGCAGAAAACAGTCATGAACTATGGGCTGTTACTCGCATAGAACAAGGGTGGACATATGGACTAGTGGGTGTTCCTTTTTGTTTTTTTTCCAGGATCACACATTTTTACTTTCTTTCTGTAGAGAAGGTTTAGCTGGGAACACAAAGCTTATATTTGTGCTTTACTTTTCTTTAAAGTTTCGAGATGACAATAAGAAGATGCACCCTTGCCTGGTAGATTTCCAGAGCTTGCCTGAGCCAGAGAAGAACTACAATTTAGCAATGTCAGGAGAGACCCTGAAGTACGTAAAGTCTAACTCAACACTCCTGGGCCCTATAAAACTTTGCTCCTCCATAGGCGGTTGCTCAGTCTGGGAAAGCATCATCTTTGATGGTTTTATTTAGTTGAGCAAGTATGGTTAAAGATTAGAGTTTAGAAACGTAATTTTATTACCAAGTTTTGTTCTCTATTTCAGATGTCTTTAAGGAGGAGGTTAAAAGCCCCTAATGGGCTTACGAAGCACTGCAGGGGGATTGTCACTTAAAGATGTAATATGTTTAAAAAACTAAATCAGATATGGTAACATATGTAATACTGATTAAACCAAGAAATAAAATAGTCTTATCTGTCGCCTTTACATGGATGAAACCTAAAAAAAAGTGAAAAAGCTCAATTTATTTCATTGTATATGTATTTTTTCAGAGATTATAACCCTCTGTGCTGACCTTGGGGTTATAATTCCCACAGGGAGGATGTATGGATGGGTTGCTTGCTTAGTCTCCAATAATCTGTTCTGGATTGAGAATTATCCTGGATCCCGGACTGAGAAAGATTGAGGATCTCTGCTGAAAGAAAACCATGAAATGGAAACCATGGATGTTTTGAAAGAGAAAATGAGTAGAAACTTTGTTTAATCTAGTGTGTTTATTCTAATAGGACTCTCCTTGCTCTTGGCTGTCATGTGGGAATGGGAGATGAAAAAGCAGAGGAAAACTTGAAAAGGATCAAGCTCCCCAAAACGTAAGCTGCAACGTGTTATAAACATACCATTTGAGTTTCTGACTATGTGATGTTTATGTTATAGTTTATGACGGGATATAATAAATCTCATAGTAGTTATTTGAACGGTTTGTATAGCCTTTCTATAACAAACTGTTGTTTTTTAGCTACATGCAGAGTAATGGATACAAACCAGCTCCCTTGGATCTAAATCATGTCAAACTCACTCCAAATCAAAACACGCTGGTAGAGAGACTGGCAGAAAATGGACACAACGTGTGGGCGAGGGATCGGGTTCGACAGGGCTGGACGTACAGTATTGTGCAGGTATCTGCTTTGGAATACGCTCAAATGCTCTGACAATGAGTAACAAGGATATAAAAATACAGAGACTGCATAAATGTTTACTGCTTAACTGGTTTGGTTTAACTTCAAGCCCTATTTCTTTTCAAACAGGACATATTGAACAAACGTAATCCCCGCCTGGTTCCCTATAACCTGCTGGATGAAAAGACGAAAAAGACCAACAGAGACACAGTTTGTGCAGCAGTTCGCACACTTATTGGTTATGGCTACAACATAGAACCACCTGATCAGGAGAGCAGTAAGTTTGCAAAGTTTTTTGTCTTTATTTAATATGAACATTTTATGGTGAAAAAAAACCTCATCATATATTTGATTTAACAGTTTAGTTATAAAGTACTGAATAGAGGTGCACTGATTATAGGTTTCTTACTGATCACTGATTCTTGGCCTTTAAAAGGCCTGATATTCCAATTTTGACCAATACATTATTTCTTTTCATAATTTACACTTTCATTTGTTATACGATCACAAGACACAAGATATTTTGATCTTATCTTACATAAGAAACATTAATCATTGCCCCTGAAACAATAAAAACTTCTGAAATAATTGCTCTCACATTTAAGGCATTGATAGTGGATAATTTTTAAATCCTTAAGGTAGATTAGATTGGTGGAAAAGATGGGTTTCACATCTAATTATTGGCCGATCATTGACTTTCCAAAATTGTGAAAATCAAAGCAGATCAACTGGATATGAAGCAGTTAGTCACAGATCTTGACCTTGTGATCCAATGTGGCTGCCTGTTTTTATTATTCACTGTTTTTACCCTAAAATATGTGTGTGAATTGTTCTTTTTTTGTGCTTTTGATGCTTACATTATTCCTAGATAATCTGTAAAAAAACGAAAAGGTTTCCTCATATAAGTCTGGAAAAGGGAAATGGAAAATATTTGTAATTCCAGACAACTATCCAATTGTCTTAATTTGTCCTTTAAACTTTTGTTTTTCGTTCCTTTCCCTCTGCGTTACTTTTGATCCTTCCTTTGGTCATTCGCAATAAAAATGTCAAACATTTCTAATAATTTCTTTCTTTCTAACACATTCTAAAGGAAGCCCAAGTCCTTCAGTAGTCCTTGTATCACAGATTGAGAACCTTGGGTGTATGTGCTGTGTTGATTAGTGTTATTTTCTGTTCTAGGTGGGCACGGACCAGGCAGCTCCCGTGGAGATAAAATCAGAGTTTTCAGAGCAGAGAAATCTTACGCCGTCACACAGGGCAAATGGTACTTTGAGTTTGAGGCTGTGACTGTGGGAGAGATGAGAGTGGGCTGGGCCAGGCCCAGTGTTCGTGCTGATACTGAACTTGGTGCAGACGAGTTGGCCTATGTCTTCAATGGCTTTAAGGTGGGATCCAGACTAAGACTAATTATTTATGTAAGTTTAGTAAACACCCTTTGGATGTGAAACTCTTCATTCAATGTTGTTTCAGGCCCAACGTTGGCATGTGGGAAATGAGCCATTTGGTCGACAGTGGCAGTCTGGTGATGTGGTGGGTTGTATGATCGACCTCACAGAAATGAACATCATGTTTACCCTCAACGGAGAAATGCTGATCAGTGACTCAGGCTCAGAAATGGCTTTTAAAGATATAGAGATTGGGGAGGGTAAGCACTGGCCTATGTATACAAAGCAGAAATACAGGGTCTAATGCACACTGATCATGCATGTGTCTAACATTTCCAGGTTTCATACCTGTGTGCAGTCTGGGCCTGTCACAGGTGGGTAGAATCAACCTGGGTCAGAATGTCAGTAGCCTTCGTTATTTTACCATCTGCGGCCTGCAGGAGGGGTTTGAACCATTTGCTATAAACATGAAACGAGACATCACCATGTGGTTCAGTAAAAGCCTTCCTCAGTTCATCACTGTGCCCACAGATCATCCACATATTGAGGTATTGCTGCAACGCCGTCTCAAAAGATTTCTAAATATCAGTTTACCTCATGGAAATCATCATCCTAATGCTATTCCTCTAGATATCCCGTGTTGATGGGACAGTGGACACTCCTCCTTGTCTCAAGGTGACCCACAAGACATTTGGGTCCCAGAATGCCAACACAGACCTGCTGTTCTTCAGAGTCAGCATACCTATTGAATTTCACGAGACCTTCAAAGTCCCCGCAGGGACGACGCTCCTAACTCGAGCTCTGACGATTCCTGAAGACCAGGTTTTAGAAGTCGACCCAAACTCTGACTTTGAAATACTTAAGAAATCAGCCACTCGCAAAGAACAGGAAGATGACAAGAAGGAACCCTCTGTTGCAAAAGAAACTTCAGCCACTAAAAATGGAGAGAACGAAAAGGATGCATCCACAGAGAAAAGCAAGAAGAAAGGGTATGTATGAAGTCATTCAGATGTTTGAGACAAGGAACAATGTTGGACTTTTTGGAAGGTTCAATGTACACATAAAAAGGTTTTCAAAACCAGCAGAAGTCCCCTGAAAAGATTTGTTGCTATAGTGTCAATACATTGTTTTCCAGGTGTTTTTAATGTTTTTATTAAGAAACGACTAACATCAACAAGGTTTTAATGAAACTAGTCACTGTGCGCCTTGGACTGAAAATTATTTTAATCACATCTCCATTTTGAAGCAACCAGTCTGCTGTTTTACATAAAACAGATTGATTGCTCTATATCAGCCCACACTTTGCCCTGAATTACACACCAATTAATGAATTATTAATATTATGCTTCCAGGATGAGGCTAAAATGCATTCAAAAGCAACACATGCATTAAGTTATGTTCTATACCAATTTGATAACTTTGCAATTAACTACATTTAGTTTAGTGTCTTTTCTTAGCAACCTCCCCTCTATGAAAACTTTGACTTTAAAGAAAAAAGCAGTAAAATAATTAATAATCAAAGTTTGAATTATTCACGTTTTTACTTTTTACTCTAATATTTGTTCTTTTATTTACAGATTCCTTTTTAAGGCAAAGAAGGCAGCATTAATAACTCCTCCCCCTGTTGTTCCCACTTTGCCTCGCTTAGTAGAGGATGTCGTACCAGATGACAGGGATGACATGGACATAATCCTAAACACCACTACTGTATGACTATTACTCATAGTTATTTAATTATCATATCCATGTTCAAGGGAATGTAATTCAGGAATTGAAATATGCAATTTATTGTTGAATAAACTTATTCCTAAACCAGTTATCCTTTCCTTTTCCAGTATTATTATTCAGTGCGGATATTCGCAGGACAGGAACCAGGGGGTGTGTGGGTAGGATGGGTCACGCCAGACTATCACCAGTATGATCTTCATTTTGACCTCAGCAAAGTGAGAAACGTGACTGTCACTGTTGGGGATGATAGAGGGAACATTCATGACAGGTGGGTTTTGTTGTGAGAAACTAACTGATTTGTTTTGCCCTCAAAACTGAACAGAGTACTTCAGAATCCTGAGATTTCTTGGTTTCTTTGTCGTCGCAGCATAAAACGCAGCAACTGCTACATGGTGTGGGGAGGAGAGTTCGGCAATTCCCAGCAAACCCGGGTCAGTCAGGAGGACTTTGTTATTGGTTGCCTTGTTGATTTGGACACAGGGCTCATGACTTTTACTGCTAATGGAAAAGAAATAAACACCTTCTACCAGGTTTGTAGGTTTCAGCCTTGGTATCATACTTCCTGTTAAATCCTTTTCATTCAAAGCACCGTCTGCTTTCAGGTGGAGCCCAACACAAAGCTTTTCCCAGCTGTCTTCGTTCAGCCCTCCAACCAGAATGTGATTCAGTTTGAACTTGGCAAACTCAAGGTAAACCGCCACGACCTACGCTGTTATCAAACCTTTATCCATGCTGCAGCTGTACAGGTTTATCTTTCCTGAAGAATTTACATCTCTTTGAGTCTTTGGTCACTTTATATCTAATATAAACATTTTGAAGGAGTTTAAAAGTAAAGCTGGTCTTTATGGTCTTAAATCAGTTTTATCTATATAGCAACAATTTACAACACATGCCATCTACAGGTACTGTACAGAATCAATACAAATCAAGGGTGCAGACCTCCATCAAGCAGCCAATTTTTGCCCTAAATTTTGACTGATCGCATTCTCAGATTCCCAGCGTTCAAGGATCATAATCCTGATAAACTCACTGCACAGAGGATTTTTTGAGGTGGACTTTTTTTGCTTAAAAATGTGTTTAACCTATTTTTCCCAACTCATCAAAGTAAATAAAGCCAAGCTCCTTTCTAACTTCAAACAGAACAGAGCAGATAAACAATCAGAGTGCAGACCATCCAGAGTTTCCAAGCATCAGTGTCCAGATTTTGGCATTTAGGTGTTTTTGATGCCCAGATCGCGATTGATCCTTGAAACAAACGAACGACATTCCCTTTTCTTGCGGCTTTGTCTTGTGCAAAATAGCTCTGGACTTTTTCAGTCTGATACTGAGGCTGTAAAAGAGTCACTACTGCCATCCTCTGGTTTAGTGGTGAACTGCTGTTCTGCAAAATATCCCTATCTCTCAACGTTGGAGTATAATCTGAAAAAATTATGAATTGGATCATTACCAACATTTAATGGGTTGTTCCTTGAGGTGCGCCTTTGATAAAAATTTACTTAAAATACATTCAGAACCTCTCAAGTTATCCTGTAAACAAACAAACAAACAAACACCAACCTACAAAACTAGCTTTTTTGGATTGTTGTTTGGTTAACTCTCTTCAAATCTTAACTTAATAAAGATTAGAAAATAGCTGTGTAAAAGGTAATACATTTCTTTACCTCATTAACTTCATGATGGGTCCCTCTTGTCTTGCCAGAACATCATGCCCCTGTCAGCAGCAATGTTTCGGAGTGAACGCAAAAACCCAGTTCCACAGTGCCCTCCGAGATTGGATGTCCAGATGCTAACCCCTGTGATCTGGAGTCGTATGCCTAATAACTTCTTGGCTCCAGAGACAGGCCGTGTTAGCGAAAGACTCGGGTGGATGGTGCAATGTATGGAGCCGCTCACTATGATGGCACTTCACATCCCAGAAGAGAGCCGGTCAGAAACATTAATTTCACAAGATAAGATTATTTATTGCAGTTTTTCTCACTTTAACCTGACATTATGTTTCATTTAGGTGTATAGACATACTGGAACTATCTGAACGAATGGATCTACTCAAGTTCCATTACCACACCTTAAAGCTGTATGGTTCGGTGTGTGCTTTGGGTAACAACAGGGTGGCACACGCACTTTGTAGCCATGTCGACGAATCTCAGCTCTTCTACGCCATAGAGAGTACTTACCTGCCGGGGCCAATGAGGAGCGGCTTTTATGACCTGCTTATTAGCATGCATCTGGAGTCTGCTAAACGCAATCGCCTTGGAACAAACAAGGAATTCATAGTTCCAATGACAGACAACACACGCAGCATCACTCTTTACTCAGTTAAGTCTCATGCTTTACCAGGCGTCGGCCTCACTACTTGCCTTCGCCCGAAACTCCATTTCTCCGCCGTTGGATTTGTAGGCACGGATCCAGATATCTACACACTAAGTCCAACCATCCCCTTACAAGTGAGATCTACTCTTAATAGCACTTTCAAGAGACTCTCCTTCTGTCTCTAAATATAAAAAGCTTAGTAATTTGTTTGCATTTCTAGGTGTTAAAGACCAAGGCTCTGAACATGCTGATTGAAGCTGTCCAGGATGGAATTCAAGCCATGCGAGATCCAGTGGGAGGCAGCGTTGAGTTTCATTTTGTTCCAATCTTGAAACTCATAAGTACACTCCTGATAATGGGTGTATTTGACGATGAAGATGTCACACACATCCTCAAAATGATTGAGCCAACAGTCTTTCATACTGAAAAACCAGAGGAGCCTGCGGAGGAGCCGCCAAATGCAAACGGCGAAGAGGAATCCTCAAAAGTAGCCGTGGTCAAAGAGGAAGAGGAGGATGCTGTGGCAGAAGAGGAAGAGGAGCTTGAAGATTATGGTTATGATGATGAGGAAGAAATAGGTGAGGAGGAAGAATTAGAGGAGATCGATTTAGATGTGCCACAAGGGGAAGCAGTGGAGGAAACAGACTTAGTGAATGGTGAGAAAGGAGCTGAGGAAACGGAGAAAGAAACGAAACCTGTAGAGACTTTTGGGGAATCTAAAGAAGAGCATCTTGAACAAGGACTTTTTCAGATGAAGCTTCCAGAATCCGTTAAACTTCAGGTACTTTATTCTTATTGCACTCCAACAATTCAAACAAAATATGATTTTTAAATAATGAAACAACTCACTGCCTTTGTTGTTTAGATGTGCACCCTGTTGCAGTATTTTTGTGACTGCGAGCTACGTCACAGAGTGGAGGCCATTGCTGCCTTCTCAGACAAGTTTGTTACCCAGATTCAGACCAACCAGAGGCAGCGCTATAATGAGCTCATGATGGCCTTCACCATGACTGCAGCAGAGACTGCACGAAAGACTCGTGAATTTCGCTCCCCGCCGCAAGAACAGGTAAGGAGACCTACAACTGCATTAGCTTCAATTATGTACAAACAGAAAAACAATGATATATATATTTTTTTGGTAGGAGACACTTTTAAAAAACAAATCTGCCTTTTGAAACTAAACCAGACCAAACCTTTCCTATTTTTGGCCACTAAACTTTTCACTATTTGCTAAATGTTGGAGTAGTACCATTTTTTTTTTTCCAACTGTCTTTAAATTCAATAGTTAATATATCATCCTTTTGTATTTTGGTACATTTGTTAGATTAATGGACTGGTTTGATTAAGTCTGCTTGCAAATATTATGTGTGACCATTTAAATAACTTCTCCAAAACATAGATTTCATTAACTAAGTCCATTTGAACCAAAATGGTAAATGGCGTGTACTTTTATAACTCCTTTTCAAGTCAGGGGACATTTTGTCATCCATCCATTCACACACTGGTGTTGGTACGTAGAAACCAGTGGGCCCTCTGACCACTATCAATATAGTAGTGAATTAACTCATCCAAGCATACATCCACTCTGACTAATGGAGCTTGAATTTAAACACTTTGTTGAGGAACAAACTCCTGCATCCTGCACCACTGTCCTCTCAACTAATTTGGCGATCTGTAAATTTAAGGTAGACATACAATTAATGGGCCCAAGCTTTGGTGCCCAGGATACTGGTTTATATTTCTACACATTATCTTAACTCGTGATGCTTTCTATTTGATGAAGCTCGCCAGCCACACACAACATGACACTGGAACCCTCAAACACTTTCACTTTGCTTGCATTTGAAAACGCAAGTATTGACTCGTGTTCTCCCCAAGTACATTCTTGACAAGGTCGTCCCCACTTTCTGTGTTCTTGTCAGGAGCGCGCAGAACAAATCTGTGTCTATTGGAACAGAAGCGTACTTGTGATATCTCCACATTCAAAGCTCATCTGGAGCTACATTTCACCTCCTGGTATTAATAGTCTCTAGATACTACATTGTTACTGTTTTCATTTAGTGGGGAAAAACGATTAACCAGAGAAACGGCCCCGCTTTACAAGCTTCTCAAATAGGTCATGTCACAACCTTGCTCTGGGATTGTGAGAAAAAGAGGCAAAAGGACACGAGGATATAGTTTATAAATGTTTATTTAAATCCGACTAAAACAAACAGTTGGACAGTAGATGGAGGAAATAAAACCTGTCAACAAAAGAGATTAAAAAGAAACTGGATTAAATATATGGATTAAAAAGAAATTAAATTGATAAAGACTGAACCAAAATTAACAAAGCACACCAGATAGCAATGAACACAAGCTGAAAAAAAACATAAAATTATGTAAAAACACTATAAAGGGTTAGAATAAGGACAAGATCCGGCACGTATAAGTACACTTGTAGAGCCCATAAATTTCTTCTTTTTTTAATTGTTTAAAAGCATAGTAATCTTAGAGCATGTAAACTTCGAAATTGGAAGAAAGGATTAAAAAAGATATTTTATTATTTTAGGATTTAGCAAAAAACTGTTTGGTAATCGTAATTTACAGCAGGAATAGTTTCCTCTTATTCAGAATTTAACAGTGTGTTTTTTTTAATATGGGGCCAGTCAAGAAAAATCATATTAGAAAGCAATGAATGTTTTGTGAGGTTTGTTACATATAATCTGTTTCTGAGATTCCACTAGCTTGCTCACTGTTGTGTAGGTCAACATGCTCATGAACTTTAAAAACTGCCCTGATGACGAAGAGTGTCCGGTTCCTGATGAGGTCCGTGAATCCTTGCTGGCTTTCCATAACTCTCTGCTGGCACACTGTGGTCAGTTTTTATCCACTATTCTCAATGAGACATCA
>JAUZNJ010000010.1:62018-96806 GCA_034780135.1 Jordanella pulchra | reverse complement strand
CAATTTGGCTTTGTGACCGTTCATTTTGGGGTTTTTTCATGGCAAGCACAATAAATGAAGATGTTATTACAAAAGCATTTGTAGTTGCAATCATTTTCTGGGAGAAATAGAACCAATACTTCTGGTCGGCACTATAAAGTGAATAGGTTCTTCAGGTATAAATACCTTCCTTAGACAGATGATACTGTATTTGTTGTTACTACTTTAACATTTTGTGATTTATAATGCAGAAGTTTGATGCAGAAATTTTCAAGATCTCAATGCCCTGCCTTTGTGCCATCGCTGGAGCTATTCCTCCAGATTATGTGGATGCCAGCTATTCCTCCAAAACTGAGAAAAAGGCATCGGTGGATGCAGAGGGAAACTTTGATCCTAAACCAGTTGAGACCACAAAGTAATTTTTTAATTTCAGAATCTAATTAATGAATGTATGATTCAAAAATGTTATCATCATAGCTAAGTTTTCTCTGATCTGCGCCTTTTACAATAGCACCATTATCCCTGAGAGACTGGATACATTTATCAACAGATATGCTGAGTACACCCATGATAAATGGGCTTTTGAGAAGGTAAGGCATCTTCCCTACATTCTTACATAATATCTAGCAAATCTATCAAACTAATTTAAGACCAATAAATGAGTTTCTTTGATTGCAAACTTTACAATTGCCACAACAAGCTACTTTATTTGCAACAGTGAATGTCAGATGTTGTTTTTTTCTTTTTTGCAGATTCAGAATAACTGGTCATATGGCGAGGGTCTGGATGAGAATGCAAAGACCCATCCCATGCTCAGACCATACAAAACCTTCTCAGAAAAGGTAAGCTGTCTATTTAGCCATGGTTTACGTTTCCAGAAACTGTATTGTCTTGTGTAAGGGGGACTTTCTGTTAAGGACAAAGAGATCTACCGCTGGCCAATTAAAGAATCTATTAAAGCCATGATAGCATGGGAATGGAACATAGAGAAAGCAAGAGAGGAAGAGGAGTCTGAAAAGAAAAAGGCAGCTTCAAGAAAGATTTCGCAGACTGCTCAGGTTTGGAGCTCTTTCATGTCTCAATACTTGATGTTAAGGAGCTATTTCTATGCTATCCAAGAGGATGTTTCTGTTGCAGGCAACTTATGACCCAAGCCATGGATATAGTCCACAGCCCATTGACATTTCACACATGGCTCTTTCAAGAGATCTGCAGGTATGGTGTTGAGGGTTTAACAATTTCCTTCTCTTTTCAGATGTATAGTTAATGATAACAGCTTGTATTTTTACACAGTCAATGGCAGAGCAGCTGGCCGAGAACTATCATAATACCTGGGGGCGCAAGAAAAAGTTGGAGCTTCAAGCTAAAGGTAAAGTATGTTTGGTATTTTAAATACATTGTTTGAGGATGGAGCTGTTATTAAAGCTTTTTCTGGATGTTTGTGTAGGAGGGGGGACACATCCTCTGCTGGTGCCCTACGATACGCTAACAGCGAAAGAGAAGGCCAGAGACCGAGAGAAGGCTTATGAGTTGCTCAAGTTCCTGCAGCTTAATGGATATGCTGTCACAAGGTAAAACATCCAGGAGCGTTAGCAGAACTTTTTTACTCTAGTTTATTTCATGCTCTATGATTTAATTGTGAAAAAACATTAATAGAAATGCTTGAAAAGTAGGAGGATGGAGTAGAACCAGGCCAAGTCGATCTGATGGGTAACAAAGTCTAATATAACCAAAGCACATCCTGGGGAGTGTGGGGCTCCATGTGCTTTAAAACAGAAACACTTCAAGTACAGGCTACTTTAGAGTGGGCCACCAGAACTGATAGTGACTCCATGATAGGTGTTGAAATGTTTCCACTCACTTTAGATGTTTTGTTTTGCCTTTTGCAAAAAAAGGTTAATACGCAAAACAGGAAATGGAAACATTTTCGTTTTTTAATGGGCTCAGACGTCTTCCTGGATGTTCCTATTATGGCTGTAAACATGCCTAGAAGCATCATGTCATTACTAACTAACATGTTAACATAAGACCGGCTGTTTCCCAATATCCGTACTTGTGTATTCTGATGTCCTCGTGAAACTTCATCAGCCTCAGCCCCAGCAGTGTTCAAATTTATAAGAACACAAGAAACCAGAACGGACAAAATCCCCAGATGTTGTTCTCATCCCTCGCTCTTTACTGAGCATGCATACGAGCAGACGTGTGCGTTCTCCAGACTGACAGCTGTCCCAGCATGCACCGTGGCAGCAGCAGCTTACAGGGGAGTGCTCACAGAGCTCAGAATAATGAGTTAAAAGTTCACTTTTCTGTCGCCAAAAGTACGTTTTAAGATTGTTTAAGATGAGAATATTATACTTTTAAGCTTTGCTGCGTAGCCTATTTACTGATTTAGTGCACAATTAAAAAAACAAAGGTTAAGATGTTGAGAGGACTGACCAGTCTGTCGCAGGGCATATGATGGCATATGACGATATTGCACTTTGCGTGGTTATTTAACTTACCAAATGGAAATGCCTCAAATTTGCATTTCCCACACATTCATTTATGAACACATTTATAAGCTGACAGATGCACAGTTGGATTTTTTTTTTTTGTTACATTTTTTAAAAATTATCATTTATATCCACAATTATTATCCCTTTTGTGCCAAACATGCTCTTAGATATATTAAGCATTTAGAAACTCCTAATGCAAATGTTAAAGTAACTTATTCATTGTCAGTCTGTGGAATCTTCCTAAGATAGTTCCCCCCCACCCTAGATCCACCGCTGCCTTTTATACTGATCTACAAAAAGTTTGTTCTCTAAAATAAAAAATATGTCAAGATGTTCCCTCAATCTGTTTTTAGGGGCCTGAAAGACATGGAGTCTGAGATCTCATCCATTGAAAAGAGGTTTGCTTATGGCTTCCTGCAGAAGCTGTTGAAATGGATGGAAATAGCCCAGGAGTTCATAGCTCATCTCGGTACTATGGAGTGAAATTACAAAAAATAATTACATTCGTTTTTTGCATGTCAAAAATGTGTTGATGTAAGAGACAAATCAAGACTTTTTAATCCAGTGCTAATGTGATATGTTTTATAGAGGCTGTGGTGAGCAGTGGACGAGTGGAAAAGTCTCCTCATGAGCAAGAAATCAAATTCTTTGCGAAGGTATAGCTACTGTGTAACATTATGACATTTTTCAAGGCTTGTGCTCATTATGGTACTAATAAATAAATATGCTTTTATAGATCCTGATGCCTTTAATCAATCAGTACTTCAAAAATCACTGCCTGTACTTCTTATCTACACCTGCAAAAGTCCTTGGTAGTGGCGGGCATTCTTCCAATAAAGAGAAGGAGATGATTGCAAGGTGCGTTCTCTTGTCTTTTGGGATGAATAGCTTTGTTAAGCTTTGCTCATTTTCATTACTGCCCTTAGTTCTTTATGCTTGTCTTTTCTTGGATGTGACTTAGCTATTTTTCTTACTTGTCATAGTATATTCTGTAAAATGGCTGCTTTGGTGAGGCACAGAGTTTCTCTCTTTGGTAAGATTGCTTAAGAACACCATTTCTGATTCTTTTGTTTTCTGCATACTTTCCTGAGTCTTCTGCTGTCCTTTGACTCCAGCTCTTTAAATAAATGCATATATGCTTAGTGTATGTCAAAATAAATCCACCTATGCTTGTTTCCTGCAGGAACGGATGCTTCTGCAATAGTAAACTGTCTTCACATCCTGGCCCGTTCTTTGGATGCAAGGTCTGTTGCTTCTTAAAACCTCTGGAATAATGCTTCTCTCTTTTGGTTTGGTGTTTCTGCATTTACATTTTGTTTTCTTGAAGGACTGTGATGAAATCAGGGCCTGAGATTGTGAAAGCAGGCTTGCGCTCATTCTTTGAGAGTGCTGCTGATGATGTGGAGAAGATGGTGGAGAACCTCAAACTGGGAAAAGTATCCAAAGGCAACCAAGTACACAAAGTTTAAATTATTTTTAACATTTTACAGCTAATAACATAAGCAAATAAATAAAACAGGAATTCAATCTAAATCCATATTGCTATCTGCCTTGTCCATGAAAGCAAGTGAAGGGTGTGTCACAGAATATCAACTACACAACTATTGCCCTGTTGCCGGTTCTTACTTCCCTTTTTGATCACATCGCCCAGCATCAATTTGGAGATGATGTTATGTGTGAGTTTTTCTTTTTCAAATTGTTTTGATTTTACATTTTTTTTATTATAATTTAACCCAACTTTACTGTTTATGCCTCTGGCTCCATTTATGTAGTGGATGATCTCCAGATTTCCTGTTATCGCATCATGTGCAGCATCTACTCAGTTGGGACTGTCAAGAACCCACATGTTGAGAGGTAACTTGAACTATTCACATAATGGTGCTATAGTAGTAAGGAGTAAAACACTTTTTTAGTACTTCCTGCACTTGTACCACAGTTTAATGTCTAAAGTATGGAAATATTTTCCAAGCTACCACTATAGAAAGAAAAAAATGCATAAGATTGGAGTAGTGTTAATATAGTGAGAATACAGTATCCAAATGTCTAAGTCAAAGTGGGGTTGTGATTCTTTAAGTATATGAAGGCAGGGTGAGTGTATTTGTAAAGCACAATGCAGTACAAGGACAATTCAAAATACTTTACATGAGTCAGACAATAAAATAAAAGCAAAATAAAAGAAGAAGAAAAGCAAATACAGTTGAAAGCATGATAAAAACAGGTAGTGAAGCAAGTAAAAAAGTTGGACCACAACCTTTAGTTAATTATACTCCAGTTAACAGTTTAACTGTTAAAGGCGGCTATAAACAAATGGGTTTTTAACTTTGACTTAAAGAACTCAGGCTTTCAGCTCTTTTACAGTCTTCAGGAAGTTTGGTCCAGATAAATGGAGCATAGGAACCAGATGCTGCTTCTCCATGTTGGTTCTGGTTCTGGGTGGACAGAGTAGCTGGAACTAGAAGACCTGAATGATCTGGCAAGTTGATACACTGACAACAAATCTGTTACCTATATATTGAGGTGCTAATCCATTAAGTGAGACTAAGAGAAAGATTTTAAAACCTATTCTCTGAGCTACAGGGAGCCAGTGTAAGGTCTTCAGAACCGGGTTGATGTGTTCTACTTTCTTAGTTCTGGTGAGAACAAAGGGAGCAGCGATTTGGATCAGCTGCAGCTGTCTAATGGACCGTTTAGACAAACCTAAAAAGACACTGTTGCAGTAATCAATTCTACAAAAGATAAATACATGAATGAGTTTTTCTAGATCCTTCTTGGACATTATTCCTTTAATCCTGGAAATATTCTTCAGATGGTAAAAGGGTGACTTAGTAACTGTCTTTATGAGCCTCAAAAGGTTCAGATCTGAGTCCATCATGACACCAAGACTTCAGCCATAATCAGTGGTTTCTAGCTAAGGCTGTGAGCTAACTCTGGATCTCTCCTCCTTTGTTCTACAAATATTACCTCAGTTTTATTTTTATTGGATAAAATTATGGCACATCCAAATATATAAGTAAGGCCCAAATATATCATTTTATAATGCAACAATTATCTATTTATTTAGGTAATACATGATTAAAATATTTAATATACTGTTAAACTATAAAATGCACCATCAAATAATTATATTTTTCATTATCTCAAAAGTATATTTAAAATGATTAACTCAAAGAGTTTATGTGGTTTTACGAAACAAATTTATTTAAAACTGCATGAATTAATATAATAAACATCATTATTTATCTAATATCTATGAATAAATATAAAGTGTAGTTATTTTATGTGTTTTTAAGGGTGTTGCAAGTCTATTGCATTGCAGAACCGCTGTTTTAAGTCATGGATGTCCAAACTTTTCCATCAGAGCCCAAAATGTGCAGTGTAAAGTACAGGAGGGGGCCACAAAGTTAAGATCTTCTTTGAATTAAAACTGATCTTTATTTTAGCCTGTTTGAAAACAACCTACCACGCGTTATTTAATACACAATAAAAAAGCTATTGCAATATTGTAATAAAACAAATAAAGTGGAGTGATTTCTGTGGAAATGTGCTCTGTAGATTCTTGTAGCTTAAAGGTTTTGTCTACTTACAAAAAAATATATATATAATAAGCAAAATTTAGGGGGTGTTGTGACATGATATGGCTTCTTTTATCTTGCAAATGGTTTGCAACCAAGTCCGCTTTGAATAAGTGGCTAAATGTTTGTAGTCCTATTTACTAATTGAATTCATAGTCAGACTAAAACTCTTGACTAACAACTTATTTAGGGCCTCTATCAAGTATCTCTTGAGAGAGAGATTGTTAATCCAAGTGATGACTTCCTGGTTACATAAAGTTTTAATAAATATTAATAAAAGACAATAGCACACATCAGCAAATCATCTACCCTAACATTTAATACATAAACTGTGTCAAACCTCTAAGCTGCTGAATCAAATTTAGACCATTCTTGAATTGTAATCGACAGCTGCCCAACTGTTTTGGGGTCCACAAATAATCTCTGGGTCTTACTTTGGAACTGGATTATGGAAGAGTATTACGTTTGTATTTTATTTGAATAATGTGTAACTCAGATGTTTTTTTTTTTTTGTTACTAGGCAAAGACCAGCTCTTGGAGAGTGTCTGGCTCATCTTGCAGCAGCAATGCCAGTGGCCTACTTAGAGCCTCATCTAAATGAATTTAATGCATTCTCTGTGTACACCACAAAAACACCAAGGGAAAGAGCTAGTGAGTTTAAAGTCTTTGTCTACTCATCTATTTCCCTACTCGGCAAACCTATTTTTCTGAATTTTTTTTTTAATGCTTCTTGTGCAAAGTCCTTGGTCTTCCTAATGCGGTCCAAGAGTTATGTCCTGATATTCCACCACTGGACCTTCTGCTGAAGGAGATTGGAGACTTGGCAGAGTCGGGGGCCCGCTATACTGAAATGCCTCATGTCATCGAAATCACTTTGCCCATGCTATGCAACTACCTGCCCCGGTGGTGGGAAAGGGGACCCGAAAACTTCCCTGAGATGCAGGATCAACTTTGCACAGAGGTTACTTCAGAACATCTAAATCAGCTTCTGGGCAGCATCATGAAAATCGTAGTCAACAATCTGGGCATTGATGAAGCCTCATGGATGAAGAGGTTGGCTGGTGAGCACTACATAAACTTCCTTCAAAGCCCTAAAGACCTAAAATGTTTTTTTTGGTTCAAGTAACATGGCTAAATTTGCTTCCTCTGATAGTGTTTTCCCAGCCCATTGTAAGCAGGGCAAAGCCAGAAATGCTTAAATCCCACTTCATTCCAACAATGGAGAAGCTGAAGAAACGCACGTCAAAGGTGGTGGCTGAGGAGGACCATTTGCGGATGGAGGGGAAATCAGAGGGGGATGAGGAAGATGGGACGATACGTGATGAGTTTGCTGTGCTCTGCAGAGACTTGTATGCTCTCTATCCTCTACTTATTCGCTATGTGGACAACAACAGGTACGGGAAAATAACTAACATCATGTTAAGATTCTTAACCAAGATCCCTGCTTTTTCCACGTTGCCTTTAGAAAATCCTTTAAAGCTGTTAGTCTTAGAAAATAAAGTAGGAAATTCATTTCATAACAGAGCGCGGTGGTTGACCTGCCCAGACCCAGATGCAGAGGAACTCTTTCGAATGGTTGGAGAAGTCTTTATTTTCTGGTCCAAATCACACGTGAGTTTGTTCATCTGGCCCTTTAAAGCAACCATCGTTTGGGAAGTTAAATTCCTTTATTTAACATTTTTATTACTGTTTAGAACTTCAAACGGGAAGAACAGAACTTTGTGGTGATGAATGAGATCAATAACATGTCATTCCTTACGGCTGACAGCAAGAGCAAAATGAGCAAGGTAAGACATTGCAAAATCTCATTTTACCTTTAAAGTCATAAGTCACTGTTTTATTTAATTCAGGTACATTTCTTTGTAAACACCTTTTCTCTTTTTCTCCATCATCATTTACAGGCGGTTAGGCTTTTATTCATCAGTTCATAAGCTGTAATAATAATACTATGGTTGCTGATTTTGTATGTGGTTTCTTGAGATAACCCAAAGCATAATCTAAGGACAAAGAGACTCATCTTGATCTAAAGATAATTGCACAGGATTTTTGCCTGTTAATGAGATATTTGCTTGAAGGAATATGTTTTGTTTTTGGTTACTTGAGGTGACGACTCGAGGTACTATGGTGGATTTCTCAGGAAACATCATTTTCTTGCTGGTTTTAAAAAGCGCTTCTTTTCTACAAGATCCCTCCTCTAAAATGAAAACCAACCACTTTAATATTTTAATTGGTAAGAATTCATGTGTGCCAACTCAGACTGATTGAGCATGTTTTTAAAAGGAAGACTATGGTCTATAATGTTTGACAATTAATGATGTGTTTCAGAGCTGAAACCAAGCAATGAAATTTAAAGAGACTGTCTGTAGATTTCTATGTTTGTGTCAAAGCCCAAAGGATATAAATAAGGAGGCAATAAAGATCTTAAATGGTTCCTGAAGTGGAGCCTCATTCTTTCTTTATTTAGTTAGGACACAGGTGTAAAAATGGTTCCAGAAAGGGCCGTGTGGCTGCTGGTTTTCTTTCCACCCAAGCAGTAACACAGCAGACTCCAGTCAGTGTGCTACTGCTTGGGTGGAAAGAAAACCAGCAGCCACAGCTCTTTCCGGAACCACTGTGACACCCCTGAGTTAGGACATTATTTCGTAGTTCAGCGATTGCTAATGCAATTCACATATTAGGCTGAAGGCACTTCTTTTTGAAAGCCAAAACCCATGCTTAATAATTATCTGCTGTAAAGAAACTTTCCAGTCTGGTTTTAAACGTTGCCTCTAAAAAATGAATGTTGTGACAATTGGCTAGCATCTATCCCCACTGAGAAGACTTTAATTCAATTGAACATCTCTGGTTAAGAAATGGGTTCAACTAATGCTTTCCATCCAACTTAACTCTCCTTGAAAAAATCCTCATGAGAAAAGGAGAAAATATTATGATGTATCTCATATGTACGTATTAGTGCACAGTTCTCATTATTCTCTATTCATTCAATTTTAGTTCATCTATGCATAGAAACATAAGACTTTTTGAAGGTTTAGGAAATGCGCATGATATTAAAAACAGAAGAATGTTAATTTGGAACATTTTCATTTGTTGCCTTTGTAAATATTTGAAATTTGAGATGGCATAAAGACAACAGAAAATTAAACAATCCACTTATATTCCAGCTAGGTTTATTAGATAATGCTAGTTTTCTAATTGACCTGTAAATTTGTCCTTTTGGCTACCCATGATGCAACAGATATTTTGATGATTTTATTATCAATTTAACAGGTAGTGCTTCGATGACAAAAAACTACAAAACCTTGTATATTAAGCCAATGAAATATGTTAATACAATGAGAGATATGTTTTTTACAGCCAGAAGTAAATGGATTTTATAAATGAGGATGAAACACTTGAATCGTCCTGGTTTGGTTAGATGTAACATCACTTTCAGCTCTGTAAAAGCACAAATATTGTTTGTAATGCACTATGGTCATCCATCAAGTGACCTCAAGATCAAAGCATTTTCTGAGAGAAACTGTCTCTATATTGTGATGTGATTATATTTCTTTGTATTTCAAGAAAACCACATAAAAGCATTTTACATTGTAGACAACTACCCTTGGCATCTGTGTGGCAGGTTTATTAGGGAAAAAAAAAATATTTTATCCATATTTAAAAACAAACAGAACTGTAATGTTATCGTTTGTCTGGTTTTGCATATGGTATTCCTTTTAAAGATCTTTCTACAGGGCTCGGTGGAATGTGATATAGTTTGCTGTATTTTCTCAAGGCTTGCATTTTAGTTCCAATTTTTTTCCAAAGAGTAGCAGTTGTGTTAACAATATTCTCTCTCTGGCTGTGCTCTTCTTTTGGGTTGCGGCTGGGTTTCCAGGGCGGTGACACAGAGGTCAGACTTTTTTCTGCACGATCGCTGTGCTGACCGCATGGCACCTCACTTCTGGGGGAAATTTTCATCAACCCCTCCGGCACACTGGCACATCTGATCCACACTCACCTTTAATCTACACAGAACACCACCTACCATGCAAACACTTACTGTCATTCAGACAGAGCTGGCCCAAGAATGTTTGAGGCCCCTCATCAGAGCTGCAGTCTGGTAACCATTTTAATAATAAAAAAAAAAATCAACTCTAAGGCATTAGGTTTATAGCATTAAGTGCTACAAACATTCAACAATTGGGATCATTTTAAAAGGGCAAATTTAATGAAGAAACACAAAACATTATTATTTTTTTCAAGTAAGGAAAATTTAATGGCTGGAATAAAAAAAATGGTTTTGGACATTTGGAAATTTTTTCTTGTCTTTTTTTTTTTTTTTAGATTTGATTGATTTAAAATACTTCCTTAAGTCATTAAGGAAGAAAACAGATCTATGTTATCTTTTGATCTACTTCCATCTCTATCAAACACTTATCAAAAATTTAGTATTTGAATTGCCAGCTTGACTAGTATATAATGTTAACATTTCAATAAAAAGAGATTTTATTTTTATAAAACAAGGGTGTCAAAGAACCCTGTGTTTCTTGAACCACCTGGGATTTTTTAGTTTATGTTTAAATTGTATACTTGAGTTGTTTCTAATAGCATTGCATTTGAGTGAATTTATGATCCTCTTGAGGACAAAATGGTCTATTTACTCCTGCTGTTATGGATTCATTGTTTTCATTAGCCATTTTTACTTTTTTTTTTCTACCACAGATATAATCCATTTCTGCTACTTCCTATATTTATGATATATGATGGCTCTACTGTAGAACACAGCAACACCTGTAATCTTAAAAAAAAAGAAATAAATAAAAGAGATGAAGTTTAATTTCTTTAGTACTAAGTGTCCCCTTGTTGTTATTTACTTTACAGCTATACTGTAAGAAATGAACAGAAATGTTTAAACTAAAAGCATTTAGATAAGACTTGGAAATAACCACTAGAAAATATAGTATTTTCCTCTTAAATCCTCAATAAATTTAAATAAGAGTTTGAAGAACTTAAAATCATTAAAAGAAGTATTTTAAATATTCGAACAAATATCAACTTTGAGATCTTAATTCAGTGTGTGGGCTTTGGAAGTTTAGGGCCCCCTGCTGGCTGGGGGGTCTTTCTAAGCAACACAGTTTAAAATGCCTTGGGCCAGCTCTGTATTAAACTTACAGACACACATAGAGAAACATTTTCAAAGAGACGTGTCTAATTCTACTTTAACTTGTGAGACCAAGTGGTAAATAATCACAAGTTAAAAATGCTCACATTCTAAGAGGATCCCAAACACATGGACAGTCTCTGCCTGTGGACTGTTCCCAGTCCTGCCAGTGTGTAAGGAGGGGAGTCTGGAGGCGCTTGATGAAAGTAAACATCTGCAGAGTTAGGCTCATGGCACTGGTCTTTACATGGATCCAACTGAAAGCACAGTGCCATCATCCTCTCACTGAGTTTACCCTTTTTTATCTATCATAGCTGAGTTGGGGACTTCTTGTTTGCCTTTTTTTCCTGTTACTGAAGGTAGTAGAGCTGTATGTTTCTGTAATATAGCTTTTTGTCTCTAGGGGACAATGTTAGTCTTCTCTGTGCTCTTTCTTTTCTCCTCCCTTAAAATGCCATTGGACATTATGGCTTAGTTTCCTCTACACTTACTTCTTTGCAGACTAATACATGGTTTGATGCTTAATGCCACTGAAGTAGGTTTTCTCACACTTGTTGGGTTCCCTCTTAAACTTAAAAGGACCATGAACCTGACTAAAACATTAATTCACACTTATTTTTATGATTTCCCTAAAACGTTTGCACCCTCTAAACCACTCCTGTGTAACATGAATATGTATTATATTATTGGCTAATATATATTTTATTATTAGTGGATATCACCAGATCTAAGTTCCTGTGTTTGATAAGTTAAAGCCCCAAATAGTTTGAAATAATAAAACCTTTAAATGCTGGACTTAACTTCTGTTTCAGTTTTAGCATTTCCATTAAATTCCCCCAGAAAATAGCCTTCAATAAACTTATCTGTACAGACTTTAGTCATACAGTTAGTATGTACTATGCAACCTACTGCATTAGATGCGCCACTATTTGGCCCATCTGGTATGAAGATCTGTAAAAAAGTCTTCACCCCTTAACTGTGATGTTATATCTGCAGGACGTATGTGATGCTTTCAGATTTGCAGCCTCATATTGCCACTGATAAAACTGTTTGATATGGTGGACTAGATCCTTCCAAGGGTTAAAAAAATATTAGCGAAGTAAATTGATTATTTTCCGGTGTTTCACAAATGCTTTTTTGGTGATTTTGGTCAGACCATTAATGGGCTACAATAAAATCCTTGTTTATTTCAGCAAAAAAAATCTCACACTGAAAAGTTTTAAAACACACACACACAACCTTTCATCTGCATACAATTACATCTGATCTTAATAAATAATTGTCCTTAAAATTAACAAGGACACAATTACTGTTTAAATATACTTTTAATTAGTAATCTATTACTTTCAGTTTCTCCTGCTCATTTAATTTATTTGACAAAAAGTCCAACTTTTTTCTTAGATCTTTAGACATTTAATTTTGATCTTTATAAATCTGATTTTTTTTTTATGAGCAAAAAAAAATGTATCTGACTCAACAGATATCTACTGTCAGGAGAAATATTTTGTAATGTTTTGGTTTGCCACTAGAGGCACTGAAATTAAACCACAGACCTTCACCAATGCCAGTATTCTTTTAATGTCAATAAAGGTAGGGCTTGCCTAAAAATCATCTCATGTCTTCTGTTAATTACAGTAAGGGATCCTTGTTGCTATGCATGTTTCTCCTCCAAAAGCCATAGAAGCCTTAAATGCTTACCATTCTGAACTCTGTTTAATACCAGAACATTGTTCATAAAATTATGGTCACCTCTGCCAGAAACTAGTTAATGACAGGGTCATTGAATTGAAGATTGATTCAAAATACAGCAACATTAAGATAAAAAGATAAAAGATGCATAAATCAACAACCTTATATTGTTATCTCAATCCCAAAACCTGAATCATATCGAATCCCCACAAGGTGAGCAGACAGACAGGGCATGAGAGGGCTTTCAACAGACTCTCTCTCTGTGTATTCTGAATGAGAAAGATAAATAATTGCTCTCGAATGGGGCAGAAATACAAAGTATTAACAGCATCAGTACCAATACTTGCTGCATCTGTGATTTTATTAAAACCAATTATTTCTTAACATTCCCCACTGAATGAAATTTTTCTCACACAGTCATTAGTTCATTGAATAGATGAAATCATGTTGGGTTGTTTTGCATCCTACAAATGTTAGAAGCTTTTTGTTGAGCTTTTATTTATTTTTTTAATGCTACAAAGATGGAAAACATCAATCTCTTTTTAAGAGCATGTATAATGATGTAGGATTTATACCATAAGGTACCTTCATATACCACACAGTCAGCTCTCATTTCAATTTGTCCACTTTGGAGGAATCCAGAAAGAGCAGCTAACAGAAGAATTGAACTCTCACAAAACAAAAACATATAGTTTGAGGAGTGCACAGTGATATAAACCAAAAACAGATGTTTGGTTGTTTAACTGCATGCAGCGAACAGGTTTAACTTTGACAATGTTTTGTTCTCTAACACTATACAATATTTTAACTTTTAACAAAGATGACAATTAAGAGTGATTAGAGAATACTAAATGGGTTCTCACCTGGGTGGATTATATTTATCGCATGCTGTAAATATGATTTTTTTCCGTTTTAATAAGAGCCATTCTTTTCAGCCTCCTTCTCCCTTATGTCACCACTTTGCTCTCCGGGTTTTCTCTACTCCCAGTTTATCCTTCTGAGCTCAGAGAAATAGTAAAGACATATTTTGATTGTTTTTTTTCCTAAAGTTTATAATTGAATGCAATATTTTATCCATGCACGATAGTTACATCATTACCAATAATCCTAAATGATATTAGCTAGGTATTTCTGCTGTTATTTAAGCAACTTACGTAAAAGGTCTGCAGTGCCTTGCAGAAGTAATCCTACTCTTTGAACACTGCCTTGTTTTGTCACATTATAAACACTATTTGATTGCATGTTTTTTTGTGACCAAAGAACAACGCAAGAAGCGTATTATAGTAGAGTTCAAAGGCTATAATGTTTTGAGCATATCTTAAGAATAAAACTTAAAAAGTGTGGCGTGTCTTTATGCCCCTTCTTTACTCTGGCCCTAAATAAAATCCAGTGGATTCATTTGCCTTTTGAAGTCAGTAGCTGTACTTGTGTGTAATTTATTGGCAGAAGGAATCCACAGCCACATCTTCAGGCTACAGAGCTTTAAGGAAGAAGACTGCACAGTGAAGACCAAGAAATACACGCCAAACAGCTCAGGGATAAACCTGTAACTAGGATCAATGCTATGTCTGCAGGACCTGCAAAGATCAACAGCATAGGAGCAAGAGTTTGTCAACAAGACAAGTGGAGAGGAAAAACTCCCTTTTGACAGGAAGAAACCCTCAGTAAAACCAGGCTCAGTGTGTGCGGCCATCTGCCGAGGCCGACTGGGGTTCAAGAAGACAGAAGCGGAGATATAAAAGCTAACTGTCATCCAGCTCCACAGGCGCCCGTCCAGGAAAGACACAGACAGGCAGACGAGCTCCAAGCCAGCTCCCATGTCAGAGGATGAAATAGAGCACATTGAGTTAGTCACAGTTAGAGAAACAGAATAACACTGAAAAAACAGACCAAGCTCAAATAATTATAAACAAAGGTGTTGTTGGTAGCAGCACAGCTGACATTTCTCTCCAGGACTGAGCCACGGCAAACAGGAACAGACCAGACAAAGCTACAATGATGAGAAAACATAGAGAGTATAAAGTTAGGGGTTGAACTAACATATACTGCAGAATGGGAGAATCAGAGATCAGATGAGATTAATATTGACATTTTTCGGCCAACACATGTAAGGAAAAAGTAACACTTCCCATCAGCCTTAGCATACATCCCCATGGAAAAAAAAAACATAGTGGTGGAACAATCATGTTAACAGAATTTTTTTCTCAGGGAAAGAAGCTTGTAAAAGCTGAGGGAGAGCTGGATCAAGCCACATTATCCTTAAAACATGATCCTAAAATTAGCCTTTAGGTTCAGTTGGACAAGAAAGTGGTGATAAATGAAGGTTTTAGACCAACACTTAATCATGTTATAATTTTTCAGACCTAAATCAGATTAAGAACTTGTTGCAAGACCTTAAAAACATTACACATTAACATTGCTATATGCATTTTGAATGAAAAAGAGGGCAAAAAGATTGTTTTAAAGCAAAAGGTGGTTGTTCAAAACATTGTCAAATATTAAGATTGAATATGATGCAATGACACATTTGCACAATTTGTTATTTTTAAAAGATATGTCTTGTTTCTTCAGCATTGCATATGCACTGTATAATCCTGATATGTTGCGTACAATTCTTTTAAAAGACACTGGGATGTGACTTGGATCAAGAGGAATGAATATTTTGCAAGGCACTGCAGTTTTCAAGTGTCAGAAAGCTTAGGTTATTGTTAAAAAATCTTTTGTTTTTCAAATCTCATAGAATGCTTTGTGGGTTCCAACTTTCAAATTTGAATAGATATAAGGTACATAGAAATCTATCTATTTCTATCTTCTGCCTTATATTCTGTATATATTACTAATAAGGTGTGCATGTCCTAGGCATCACGCTTTAAAGATTTTATGGAATATTGTGAATGCTTCTGGTTTGTGTGGTTCCTGTCCACAGGGTGGAGGCTCAGACACCGAACGCACCAAGAAGAAGAAACGTGGAGATCGTTACTCTGTTCAAACATCCCTTATTGTTGCTGCATTAAAGAAGATGCTCCCCATAGGCCTGAATATGTGCTCTCCTGCTGATCAGGAGCTCATCAACTTAGCCAAAATCCGCTACTCTTTAGTAATGTCTATTTTATTATTTATTTTGTATAGTAACTATTTAGTTATGGAGATAGTTGTTGGTTACTAACCTGTTTGTTTTAATTTTACAGAGAGACACAGATGAAGAAGTACGAGAGTTCCTGCAGAACAACCTTCATCTTCAAGGAAAGGTGTAATATCTACCCCTGTGACTAAAGGCTGTTTTTTTTTTAGATTAAAGGTTTGACATGTGGGTCAGTAGATATTTAGGTCTTTTGCATCTCAGGAAAGACTCTGTCCCTATTTTGTGGAAAGGTGGACAACCCCTCCATGCGCTGGCAGATGGCCCTGTACAAAGAGATGGCTGGAAAGGCTGAAGATGCTGACGCTCCAGTGAAAGTTGTCAAGAGAGTCCAGGAGGTGTCCGCTGTTCTTTATCACCTTGAAGTGGTGAGTGGTGAAAAACCAGTAATATTCCAAAGCCGATATTCAATTTTAATATCAATCTGTTTCATTGTCGTTTTACCTTCGGTTTCTCTCTCACGCCGGTATTTTGTGGCAAAACACATATCTTATTGTACTGAACTTGCCTTTAATTCATTTGATTTCTGTCTTTCAAAGACGGAGCATCCTTTTAAATCCAAGAAGATGGTTTGGCACAAACTGTTGTCAAAGCAGAGACGCAGGGCTGTGGTGGCCTGCTTCAGGATGACACCACTCTACAACATTGCAAGGTAAAAAACCTAAAGTAATATTAGACATTCACTAAAAAAGGTTAAACACTTATGATTGCTATCAGAGATAAACTGCGCCTCCTTGCCTTTCAGGCACAGAGCTTCAAACATGTTTCTCGAGGGATACAAGCGCAACTGGATTCATACGGAGGGTTTCTCATTTGAGGACAGGATGATAGATGATTTATCTGTGAGTGACTTGTGTTTCATCTGGATCAGGATTTTCATAGTTGTCCCTTACATTTGCTCATGCTATAATTTCTAGAAAGCAATGGAGCAGGAGGAGGTAGAGGAAGAAGAAGAGAAGAAGGAAACGAAACCGGATCCTCTCCACCAACTTATTCTTCACTTCAGTCGAACAGCTCTGACAGAAAAGAGGTCGGTCAGGCCCACCTCGAGTCCCCAGTGATTCAGATGAGTTGTTAAGTCACACAATCAGAACGATGTGTTGTCATAACTCAACATTGCCCTGTTTTCATCTAATTCTAGTAAACTTGATACAGATCATCTCTATATGGCATATGCGGACATTATGGCAAAGGTTCATCCACACATTAAATCTCAGCCATTAGTTTGGATATTTGCTGTCCTGTTTTCTGAAAGACTAAAATGAGTTTTGCTTTACCTCATTGTCTCTATTTTAGAGTTGCCATATTGGTGAAGAAGAAGAAGGTGGAGAGGAAATGATGGAACAATCTGAAGATGAGATGCCCTTTGAGGTGCGACAGTCAGAACTGGTAATGGGCGGCCAGGGGCTAGGGACCAGGAACACGATGGAGCGGTAGCTTATAATGCATCGAGTGACCTCATCATCGGAGCATTTACGCCACAACCACATCTCTCTCTCCCTCTTTCTTTCTGTCCTAACGCGTTATCTTTATGTGCTTTTTGACAGCTCTGCTTCCTTTATTACTAGTTTCCTAATTTACTAATCAAAGCACCAATGCAGATGTCATTTTAATCAAAGGTTGGTTATTTAATACCAGTATATCAGTTTAATGAATAAAAGATTGAAGTTTAGTTTAAATCATCACTTAACATTAGTTTGATGCGATTTTAGACATTTTCCAAGGATCTATTTGTAAAATTATTTGTTCATGGCTTAAAACTGGATTAGATAAGTATTCGCCCCCTTACAGATTTCTTTATTATCAGCTGTTATTGTTAATCTAGAATATGTTTACAGCAATTAAAAAATGATTAATTTGGAGCAAAGATAACATGGTGACTAAAAATTCCTGCTGATGATTTAGGATTTTTTTTTTTTTTTTTTTAAAAAAAAAAGCTTTTCAAATTAATCTGAAATGAATTTGAAAAGTTCACTGCCTCCTTTTGTCCAATAGCAGTAGAAGGTGTTTTCATTCTGCGGAGGACGTTTCTTCACAGAACTGAGTAAATTGATGCATATGAGGGCTTTTAGAGTAAGGCGTCCTTAGCTTACAGTCGTAAACTCATGGTTGAAGACTCTCCCTCAGGATGACCTGCTAGAGAGTAGAGTTCATATCACCTAAAGGGACAAAAAGTCATATAAAAACTACAGAAATAAAATAGCCCAAGACCATAACATTAATACCACCTTGACTGAGTGTCAGTGTGACAGGGTTTTTTTTCTGAAGCACTGTCAGATTTATGTCAGATAAAAGAAGAAACAGCTTCTTAAAGTTCAGTTTTTGTCTTGTCACAGCATCAAATATTTCCCCAAGAAATTGGGGATTCTCAATGTGTTATTTGGCAGGGATTAGAAATCGATCTCTGTTCCTTAATATCAGTAGGGGTAGAGTAGCTTTGCTGACGTTTTTGTGAGATCATGCTGTGATTTTTAGTCTTAAGCTTCTTTCCTTTCCATTTTGGAATCTTATCCACCTCTGAAAGGACTCAGCACTGTTCCATTTTTGCTCTATATAATTATTACTCACTTTAATTTGCTGGACTCCAAGCTACTTCAAGCTGTCAGTTCGTATTAAATATTTTTTTTTATTCTGCAGGCCCACTGATACCCTGGACTGAGGGTGGTTAGAAATAAGCTTTCCCAAAAAATTACTTGACAGACGTTCAGCTTTTAACAAGGAGAGATTCATTCCTCACAGACAGGAAGATATTGTTGTAAATTTGTACTTTATTAATAAATATTATGTATATATATAGATAATATTTACCCAACTTATTTTAATCTAGTATCGAAATGTACTGATGATCTGAAACATTCAAGTTGGAAAGGGGAAGGTACTTTTTCACAGCACTCTAGCTTAAACTAATGTAAATGTAATAATATCCAATAATATCCGTCCTCCTCATTTTTTTTAAACCTGTAAACTAAAGTTAAAATGTAAACGTTCTGGGGTTAAGCATATACTATGGTAGAAAAGTGAGGAGCTATTTTTGTGGTTTTGCTTCAGTCTAATATTAATATGTTGGGGGGAGAATAACTGGAAACCCTGGCTGTGTGTGAGCCGGCCATCACTGCTTTCCATCTGAGTCTCGGACTTCACCCTGTGCTGACTCCATAAGCTCAAATATCAGTCTAGTCAGCTTTATCTGTTTCCCAAAGGCATTTTGATGCTTTGTCGTGAAATATGTTTTGACACAACTAAACGATTTATGAATCCAAAAGCAGCTTTAAAATGTTCCCAAATGCTTACAACAAACTGGGGAGTCAGACATGCTAAAATGAGAGATTTTAAAGCAATCTGAACTCTACAAATATCTCTAGATGCTTTGATGCGGCATCATTGACGATGTCATTCCTCCCAGTTGATATTGCTGTCTAATATTTCTCTGTCTTTTGCTCCATCTAATGTCCCTCACCTTCATAACAGCCGTCTTATTAACCGAATGCTACTGACCAATTCTCCCTTCCCCCACTCACATAGCCAACTGACAGACTACAGTGAAAGCCAGGATTGCATATTCATCATGATTTGAGGTCTGTTCGTGCAAACACTCACCATGTTTAAAGGTTAGTACACAAACAGCTTAGGGCACCAGGCTGACACACAAGTGTAGCACTCCAGCTTCACGACACATAGTGGGTCGATCATAGTTAAGTAGATGTGGGTGGGAGGGTGGTTGTGGGAGGGCAGGGTGGGATTAAATGTTTTATACTTTCATTTGAAAGCCATTTTCCTCTGGCAATGTTTATTTGATTTAGTATTAAAGATGGCTCAAAATGTTTATTTTTATTCCTCTCATTCCTTACACTGCAAAAAAGGTTTGTCTGTAATAAAAGATAAAAACATAAATTCTGAAAGAAACTTTACTCAAAACAAGTGAAAATATCTGTTCATGCAATAGAATAATTTCACTTGTTAAAAGTTCTTGAGCTTCAAGAACTTCAGAATCTGTACAGGGTTTAAATGCTAAGATGGGGGGGCTGTTTTCTGTAGTCTAAACACTTGCTCAAGTGAGCAAGCGTGAAAAAGTAGTGTAACAGTTCCTTTACTAATGATCTGAGCTGAGAGAATGTGTGTAAGAGATAGACATTTTAAAATAGTAGAGATAGATCCTAATGATAATGCATGTAAGTAGATATATCTTAATCAATTGAAAACGTCTTACTCTTCTTTTAAAAAGTAAAAAAAATATTGCACATAAAGAAATATACAAGATTTTTATTTCCTTTTAATTGTGTAAGAACAATATAGATTTTATTTTCATGGTATTGAACTCATGAAAAGTATAGAGTAGACGCAGAGTCCAGCCTAGTTTTAATGTAGATTTTAGCTGCTATTTTCTTTAAGATTCCTCTCTGTAGAATATTACAAGTACATTAGGCAACATTAATTGGTTAATTATTCATTGGTTAATTAATTAGTGGGATTCTCTGATCAACTACAAGTTGGCTGTTTATCAGACATGGTGCCTATAGCTTGCAAACGGTAGTCAACAAGAATGATAGGTACTGCTCTTTTAAGTCCTTCTTATCATGGCTCACCATGTTTTTGACAACAGAGATTTACCCAAGCTGCCAAATTTGTTTCTCTGGTCAGCAGGTGAAAATCATGGGAGCCATGCCTTCCTCCAGGTTAACAGTAGTGGACAGCAACAGGTGGTGGAGGGAGGATGTGTTAATCTATGCTCCTTAGAGTTGAGAAAACAGATTCATCTGGAGCTAATTGCTATTAGTTACATACAATTGTGTACTTTGTTATGACAATAAAAGGCAAAAAGGATGAACTATGTATTATTTAAATTGTTTGTGAAATATTCATAAAGATGTATTTTCCTCAACTAAGGAAAAAGAAATGGAGAAGCAAAGACTTCTATACCAACAGTCCAGACTTCATAACCGTGGTGCTGCAGAAATGGTCCTACAAATGATAAGCGCCTGCAAAGGTATTCCTACAAACCATCTTTACTCAGGATTCTGTTTCATATTAGAACCTCCTGTTGCTTGATGCTTCTTCTGTCCTGTAGGTGAAACTGGCCCAATGGTTTCTACAACCCTCAAACTGGGTATTTCTATCCTCAATGGGGGAAACACCGAGGTTCAGCGGGTATGTTTTTTTTTTGTTAAACAAGCCATTTAGTAATTAAATTATTGATGCTGTTTTTAAAATGATTTTCCTTCCACTGTGTTGTCAGAAAATGTTGGAGTATCTTAAAGACAAAAAGGACGTGGGCTTCTTTCTGAGTGTCCAAGCTCTAATGCAGACTTGCTGGTTGGTTTGCAGACCATAAGCAATATTCTCAGGAAATCAGTGATACTTATTTACACTTGTCCAGTTAGAAGTACACAACAACATCAAAAGTCTATGTTTTATGCAGTGTACTGGATTTAAATGCCTTTGAGAGGCAGAACAAAGCTGAGGGGCTTGGCATGGTATCAGAGGAAGGAACAAGTAAGTGTCTGCTTTCCTTCTCTAGAATCATCTTTTTAAACTTATGATGTTTAAGGTATAGCCATTCAAAAGGAAATTCTATAGCAGTTTGGTATATTTATTGCCAAATGCTCAAATTAACATATTATGGTCCTTTTTTGCTATTTTTTCTCCAAAACAGGTAAGATCCAAAATCAGTATTCATCTGAATCTATAATTAATTCAGTATATTCCACCTCGTTCAGTTTTTGTTATATGCTTACCATCTTCCAACATTAAAACCCAAATTTTATTTGATAGAATGAAGAGTTTGCTAACAAGAAGTACTATTAACACAGTGGAAGTGTTACTGAATTTAGTCAAAATCATTTCATTTGTATGTCTATTAGTGTGCCGCAGCATTTGGACTTCAACATAGTGTAGTGGTCTAATTCTGGAATATAATTAGTGATTTCAACCAAAATGAATTTGCCATGGAATGATGTTAATATCCTCCCCAACCGCATCTCTTAGTCCTCTGTTGTCAACACACTGTTCCTCTCTCCCTTCCCCATGATCACTGCCACCCTTCCCATGCCCCTCCTTTCATGGTCCTCAGACTTGAACCTAGATCGGGGTAAATCATCATTCTCTCCATCGGCCTCTCTGCTCTCTCATTCCTCTCTCTCTTTCCTGTCTCACTTGCTCAATTCTTTTTCTAATGATGATGATTCTGCTGAAAGGGTATTGTCCATCGTCCATTCAGAGCTCTGGCTCCCTTCCCCCGTTATCGAGGCCCAAGGTGCCACAATCCCCAAAAAATCGAATAAATCAAGTAAATATTTAGATTTTGTTGAAACCAGGTGTTATTTCAGATGCACCATGAGACATTTAGTTTTTTTTCGCACTTTGAAAAAGAATACACTTTGCAGTATAAATATAATTTTGTATTACCATTCATTTTTTCTTCATTCTCGGTATTTTGTCCATCACCACAGCTTTGAACCTCATCCTTTTTTTTAACACTCACTGTCAAGCTACCTATGGAAAAGTCAGTGAACCAAATTGATTTGCACATTTTAAAATGTGCACGGCAATCTTTGTAGATCTGCCACAACACACCCACCTATTGCACCTTTAAAAAAAAAAAATGCACTTGCAAATCATTGCTTAAGATATTTCACCTATATTACCTACTGATGGTGCGCAGAGGGTCTGGTGGCACCTATCTGCAGCAGCCTCGCCTCTGTCAGTGTGCCCCAGAGCAGCTATGGCTACAGTGTAACTAGCCAAGGCTCAAAATAGAATTATTCAAAAAAATATCTATATTTAGTTGAAACACGATGTTTATATACACTCATTAACAAGACAAACAAATTGAGCTCACATCAGCGTACAAATTTGACCATTAATGGGTAAATGACTAAATATAGTGGAAAGGGCTTTTCTGTTCGATGACATTAAAAGGGGTCGTATAAGTACAGACCATTTACCTCTGCTGACTGACCTTGGCTGGCTCATGGAAATTTAGAATAAAGTTAAAAAATACAGATTTAAAGGTTTTTTTATATATAATTAACTAAATCCATAAAATATTCCACAGACTATTTACTCAAAATGAATTGAAATTTGAATTACTCCCTAATTTAATTATATATATATATATGTTTAATCATTGAGTAATGCACTGACATTTATTTATTCATCTAGATATATTTAAATCATGGCACCTTTGGCACTCCATACCCCATGTTTTTGCATTAAAAAAAAATGAATGGAATCCATTATTTTACCTTCAGTTACATTTTCCACCCTAAACAACTAATTCTCCATCAAACTCTGATTGCACGCCTTCCTAAGAAAAGCCTAGGTGGAGACAGGTGGTTTAGAGCTCACGAGCTCATTTCCTTGGACATTCTTTTGGCCCTTGTATTTCCCTGATGTAATACTGGATTCCCTTCAACATTTAGATTTGAGATGCACCAATCAGGCTTTTGCCAACAAATTCTTCTTTCCTTTTAGGTCCAATCTACTGGTTTAGAGTTTTCCTGATTTTTATATTCTTTTGAGGAACAACATACTATGTTTTTTAACAGTTAATTCTAATATGATTGAGTAAAAAAGATTTCATGCAGGTTCTATGATGTAGTTTTTAAACCCAATTGAAAACAAATGTATTTTATAACATTTATGTGATTTTTGAAATACTGAAAATAAAGGGTATCACTCCCAAACATATTGGTGCCTTGACAGACAGGGAAAAAAATGTATTTGATTCAGGAATAAAAGAAACAGGATTTTGTTTTAGTATTTGCTCTGCCATTCAGAGCCAGTCAACAGAAATTGGTCCAGTTTCTATTTCTGGTTAACTGATCGGTGCATCACTAATTTTGATGGACAGTGTCCTCTCTGCTATCTAACTAACATTTCCCGTGTTATTCAGTGTTTGTGTGTTTGTGTGTGTTCATTTTAGAGAGTGCACTGCTTTGGGATGTTTTTGTAAATCAGCATTATATCAGTGCCACCCATTAGTCAAAGGAATGAGTTGATCCACTTTAAGTACAAACTTCTCAGGCACAAGATGTTTGATCTAAATTCTTTAGCTTTAATTCGATTTGTACAGCTTTATCAATACTGTTGACCTGGGTGAGTTATTTTGGTTCATTTCCATTCCCACCCTGTACTTATTACTGCCTAAAAAATAAATTACTTAAGCAGGTCTTTTTTCAACATCTAGAAGGATAAAGACTCTCAAAGGGAACACATCATGCTCTGATCTAAAAGAGATGCAAGAAAATAGGAGAAATTAAATAACTTACATCTCTTAGTCTGGATCACACAGCCAAGGTTTTTGGAGTCCAGCTACCAAGCAGACGAAAAATGTGGAAAATCCTCTCAGGAATGGCTCCATGATCAACCAACTCATCTAGGACTGCAAAAACAGAGCAAATTTTCATGAGGTGTTTGCTTATCTGCTGTCACACCCATTGTAAAAACTAACACAGCATTTTTTTAAGAAAGAGAACTTCAGTCAGATGGCATTACTGTGGTTTTGAGGTAGTTTGCTTTTTCATGCCTTTATTGAGACCAAAAACAGTGCTGCATTTACCAGCTATACTTCAGCTATACTTAGAGGTTTAGTACTACAGACCCTCCCCCACTTGTTGCCACGCACTGCTAGCCTGCCTTGGAAAGACACATGTGGCTGTTTGGGTTAAGAAGCAAGACAATGATCCAAAGCACCCCAGAAATCTCACCTCTAAACTGAGCAAAGAAGAAAATAAAAATTTTATTCAACTCAATTTAGTTTGTTTATATAGCACCAATTCATAGTACATGTGATCCCAAGGCACTTTGCAGAGACAATTCAACCAGATCACACAATTAGATTGGTTAAAAGTTTTCAATATAATCAAAACCAGCTGATTGTGTCGACTCATTGACTCATCAGCAATCCCTCACACCAAGCATGCATGTAGTGACAGTAGAGAGGAAAAATTCCCTTTTAACAAGAAGAAAACTCCAGCAGAACCAGACTCTGTGTGAGCGGCCATCTGCTGAGGCCGTCTGGGGTTCAAGGAGACAGAAGCAGACATACAGAAAGAAGCAGAGATATAAAAGGTAACTGTCATCCAGCTCCACAGGCGGCCGTCCAGTAAAGACACAGCCAGGCAGACAAGCCCCAATCCAGCTCACATGTCAGAGGATGAAAGAGAGCACATCCAATTAGTCCAATTAGAGAAACAGGACTGCACTGAAAAACAAGCCAAGCTCAAACATCTATAAACCAAGCTGTTGATGGCAGCAGCACAGCTGACATCTTTCTCCAGGATGGAGCCACTGCAAACAGGAACAGACCAGACGAAGCTGCTATGATGAGAAAACAAGGAACTGACTAACTATAAACTTTATCAAAAAAGGAAAGTTTTAAGCTTAGCCTTAAAAGTGTCTGCCTCATGGACTAGACTACATCTGCAGATTGAGAGTAAGGTGCTCTGTTAGAAACATAAGGAACAATCAGATCTCTGATATAAGACAGAGCTTGGCCATCTAAGGCTTTATATTTGAGGAGGAGAATTTTAAATTCCATTCTTATTTTTGGAGTCCCTAATCAATTGTTTAACTTAAATCAGTGTGATGCTATGACTTTTGAGGCTGTTATGCTCCAAAAACATTCAGTGTGTCTGAATTAAAATAGTATCCTAAAATTCCTCCAAAGCAAGAAAAGAAAAATGTTTTTTTAAAGATTCATAGATGTACTGAAAGACAAATAAGAAAAAATAAATAAAAAGGAATGTTTAAGTTTAAAGGTGGGAAAGTTTTTTACATTTTTTACAGTATAACTGTGGAAAGATTCATTGGGTAATGTATGGTTGTTTTCTTCATCTTTTACATGTCTTCAGAGATGCTAGAAAAAAAAAAAGGCTAAAAAAATGATTTAAAAGTTTTTCTTTATATTTTACTGTTTTAATCATGTACAGCACTTTAAACTGTCTTTATTATAAATTGTGCTATACAAATAAACTTGCCTTACCTTACCTAAACGAAATCTGATAACTGGTCTTAGAAACTTAAGGCTGCTTTTCTTTTTTTGGACTAAACAAAAATCAATACCGTTTTTGCTTTGTAAGAAAGCAAAGTTATATTATTCGAATATATTACTATTTTAAGTAGTAGTGAGGGAAGGTTTAGAGCCAGAAGGTGTTTTTGGATCTAGCACCTTGTGCTGAGAACCTGTATTGCCTCGACAGGCTTTTACAAATTGGCTTGAACTTCTTTAACAAAGGACGACATCTTTTAAGCAATTTTCTGGGTCATTTATGCTCAGTAATTTTTATTAAACTGTGATTTATTTAATTTTGAAGTCCTCTGAATACTGTAAAATGCTTGAATTTGTCAAGCAGTGTGTTCTTATAATCACTCTCATTTATATATGTTGTCAATGTGGCTGCTTGCTGCAGTAGCTTGTTTTAATGTGACATGTCTCCTTAACATTGTCATTTATTTATAACTCTCTAAGAGGTGACGGTTGCAGTATGTGAAACTAAAACTCATTAACCCATGATGGTAAGTTAAAAAAAAAAAGTTTAAAAATTTTACCAATTTCCAAAAAATCTGTGTTAACTGTAGTCACTTTTATTTTACCATCTAGGTTAAGTCTTGTACTTTGATCATTTTGATCATTTGCACATCTCTTCCCTTTGTAGATGAGAAAGTGATGGCTGATGATGAGTTCACCTGTGACCTCTTTCGTTTCCTGCAACTGCTCTGTGAGGGACACAATAATGGTGGGAACAACAAGTTTTTAGATTCATGCTGGAATCAAATCAAATCAATGATAGATTACATCAAAGGCCGGCTTTACAAGCTGAATAATCTTGTTTTTGCAGATTTTCAAAACTACCTGCGGACACAGACAGGAAGCACAACTAGCATCAACATCATCATCTGCACTGTGGATTACCTTCTTAGACTCCAGGTACTATTTCCTGTTAATCTGCTCAACTCTGCACAAGGCAAAACTTAATAAAACCATGAATGAGTAGTTTGATGTTGGGGATTATATTATCCCTAAAAGGTGCAGTACAGCTTTAAAGAAACATTTATGATCAGACAAACATATGGTTGCAGACTCCAAAAGCCTTTGTAGAAGTCATCTTGAAATGTGCCAATCCATTTTAAATTTACTACAAGAGTTTTTGTTGTTGTCTTTTTGATTCAAGGAATCTATCAGTGATTTCTACTGGTATTACTCTGGGAAGGATATCATCGATGATCCAGGAAAAAAGAATTTCTCCAAAGCTATGACAGTGGCCAAACAGATTTTCAATAGTTTAACGGAATATATTCAGGTACCTTTTAAACAAATGAGCATTTATTTTTCTTTGTAGATTATGTGTAACAAGCAGCATTTTGTTCTGCAGGGCCCATGTACAGGCAACCAGCAGTCTCTAGCTCATAGCAGACTGTGGGATGCTATCGTCGGATTCCTTCATGTGTTTGCCCACATGATGATGAAACTCGCACAGGTACACAAGTTCATATACATATAAAATACAGATGCATTTAACGTGTTTTTTTTAATTTGTACTTGATTTCCAAATAAAGCTGTTTTAGATTTTACTAATGCAGATTCCTGCAAATTAAATATATTAATTTAAAGAACAGTCAATAGACCGTTTAAGGCAAAATGTGACCATGCAACACGATTTGAAGAAAACTTTAAAAACAAAGAGGAATGCTGTTTCACATTCTGAAGTTTATTTTCTTGTCTTAAGTTAATAATTAGTGGAGTTAGCAGCGCAGTTAGCTGCATTACAAGTTTCTGCATGTATTAATGAGAGAAGGTAAAAGGGAGTAATTTGTGGTGTTTCAGTAAGACGTTCCTTTTGGTTAAAGTTCATCTCTCTCTCTCTCAATTTCAAGCTCTAATTTTTGGATTTACAAGTGATCTGACCAGAGCTTTTGAGTTCTTGGAATTTTCAAGATAAACTAAAGTTTCTTTTGCCTGATGTGAGATTTGTTTATATTTTCTCAGACAAACATTTTTGTCACCGTTGTTCTTTAAATATAGACGTTTTGATTTTTATAATTTTCCTTCAGTTATGACTAAAATAATCTGGAAGAAGGTGGAATTTTGCAGTTTAACATTACTAATTCCTTATGAACGTTTAGCGTTAATAAATACCACTATTTGTTCGACTGAGTTGACAGTGAACCTTGATGTAGCACTTTTACTAGTTAACCATCTTCCACACTGTGCGGGGGTGAAAAGCTACATATGCATTGTGTGAAGTCCCTTGATAAATCTTACCTGTATGTTTGATGTTACTGCATTTCTCTATGGCTACAGGATTCTAGCCAAATTGCTCTACTAAAGGAGCTTCTCGACCTCCAGAAAGACATGGTTGTTATGCTGCTCTCACTACTAGAGGGTAAAGAAACCTTCATCAATTGCTAAATGAGTTTGATTGTTAAATGCCTTCAAGGCACCCACTTTATTTTTCTTTCCTTATAATGTTTCAGGGAACATAGTTAATGGCATGATTGCCCGTCAGATGGTGGACATGCTGGTGGAGTCCTCTAGCAACGTAGAGATGATTCTCAAGTTTTTTGACATGTTTCTCAAATTGAAGGACATTGTAGCCTCAGACGCTTTCCGTGATTACATCACTGATCCCAGAGGACTGATCTCTAAGAAGGACTTCCAGAAGGCGATGGACAGTCAGAAGCAGTATTCGCCCTCCGAGATTCAGTTTCTTTTGTCTTGCTCAGAAGCAGATGAGAACGACATGATCAATTATGAGGAGTTTGCCAATCGCTTCCAGGAACCAGCTAAGGACATTGGGTTCAACATTGCAGTGCTGCTTACCAACCTTTCCGAGCATGTACCCCATGACTCTCGACTGCAGAACTTCCTAGAGCAAGCAGAGAGTGTGCTCAACTACTTCCGCCCATTCCTTGGACGTATTGAGATAATGGGCGCCAGCAGAAAGATTGAGCGCATCTATTTTGAAATCAGCGAAGTCAACCGCAGACAGTGGGAAATGCCACAAGTGCGAGAGTCCAAAAGGCAGTTTATATTTGATGTTGTCAATGAGGGCGGGGAATCTGAGAAGATGGAGATGTTCGTCAACTTCTGCGAAGACACCATCTTTGAGATGAACATCGCTTCGCAGATATCAGAGCAGGAAGAAGAGGAGAAGGGAGAAGAGGATGATGAAGTAGATGAAGGAGGGGGTGAAGGAGGAGCTGGAGGAGCCACAGGTGGCATTGGGGAGGAAGACGGTAATGGTGACGAAGGTCGGGCTGAATCAACCTCAGCCTTTACAGACTTCCTCCACAGCATATCCAACTTTCTCAGCATCTTCACCTTCCGTAATCTCCGCAGACAGTATCGCAGAATCAGAAAGATGACCTTGAAGGAGATCGTGGTGGCTCTGTCCAAGTTTTTTTGGGCAATCCTGATGAGCATACTGCACTTTATTTACAATGTGTGCAAAGGGTTCTTCATGATCATCTGGCAAGCTCTGTTTGGAGGGGGCTTGGTGGAGGGAGCTAAAAACATCACAGTCACAGAGATTCTAGCAAGTATGCCAGATCCCACACAAGATGACGTGCATGGAGACGGACCGGGGGAGATGGGGACAGGTGAGGAACAAGATACTGGGGGGATAACAGACACCGGTGAGTCTGGGAGTGGTGAAGAAGAAGAAGAGGATACCCAAGAAAATGAAGGAGGAAGGATTCCAGGTATGGATGCTCCAGGTGGACTTGGAGATATGGGTGTTGAAGAACCAGTTGAGCCTCCGACTCCGGAAGGCTCCCCAATTACAAAGAGAAAAATGGTAAGAATTGGAAATGGAAATGCACTGCATGAGACTGCATAATAACCTGGTAAATTAATATTAGGGATTGTGTTTCTACTGGACATGTGATGACATCTAGATTTAAAAACAATGTGATGGCAGTTTTATGAAAAGGCAGCTTTCAAAATGAAACATGGAAGCATCTAGAAAGAGTGATTTTTTTGAATGATCTTTCTGTTTTGCTACAGCAACCAGAGGAGTCTGATGCAAGCCAAAAACCTCCTGAGCCTGCTCCTGTGGAAGAAGCCCCTCCAGAGCCTGAGAAGTCAGAGTAGGTTTTTGGTCACTTTGTAGTTACTCAAAACAATTTTAACAAGGTTTTTCTTAAATGAAAATAAAGACTAAAAAATAACACTCGAGGATATTCAGTAAAGCAAATTATGGCGCTCTCTTTGAATTGCTCATTGTGACCATGGGGGGCACAGTAGGAGAAACAGGAATTGCCCTAACCCTAATGTTCCTCATGTTGGGTTAATTGAATTTTTTATTAAATTTTGCTTGTTTCATTTCTAGTGTTGAAACCGGGGAAAAAACAGAGAAAGAAGCCAAGAGAAAAGAAGAAGAAAAGCCACAAGAACCAAAGAAATCTGCAGCCAAAAAAGAGAAGAAATTCAAGAAGCAAGGCTTTCAAATTTGGACTGAGCTGGAAACTCAGAGAAATAAATTCATGGTAGGGGAGTGAGTACTTTTTGGTGGGAAAGTCAAAGTACCATAAATGGATTTTGACATTAATCTGATAACCTTTTTTCTTTAACAGAACTACCTCTCCAGAAACTTTTATAATCTGAGGTTTTTGGCCTTATTCCTGGCGTTTGCCTTGAACTTCATTCTCCTCTTCTACAAGGTAAAAAAATATTAGTTCTGTTGTTTTGTTCAAGACTTTGTTCTCAAATGTTCTACAACTAACTAAATAAACAAGGCAAGGTGAAGTCTAAACGAACTAATCATTGGCTCTATGATTTGTTTTTGTCTTCTAAAGGTCTCTGATACTCCACCTGAGGGGGAGGAGATGGAGGGATCTGGACTGTCAGAGGGAAGCGGGATGTTCGAGGGTTCAGGCTTGTTTGAGGGCTCAGCAGATGAAGCTGAAGGATCTGGAGTAGATGGAGGAGGGGAAGAAGATGAAGAAGATGTCCTACTTTATTACTATTTAGAGGAGAGCACTGGATACATGCAGCCAACATTAGCATTTCTGGCCATCCTGCATACAGTCATTTCATTTATCTGTATCATTGGGTACAACTGTCTGAAGGTATGATATGCTCACAAAACTTACGTGAAAGAGTGTCCTCTCACGTATTCATGCCTCTTGTTTTTTTTTACATTTTGTTATTTTAAACTGTCTTTTCAAACAGAATAATTAAATGAATTTGGGTACTGTGGATTTTATTTGTGGTACCAGAGTAAAAAGGAGTCGAATGTAAATGCAGGTCACACTCAGACTTTTATTGTAAAACTATTTTGAAACCATGTGTAGGTTTCCTTTATCCTGTAATAATGCAAGATTCAAAAGGGGAAAAGACTTGCTCTTAAATTTTTGACAGTCATGAAAACAATGTATTTCTGGTTTAAAAAGATTTAACCTTAGGTTGTTTTTTTTTGTTTGTTTTTTTTTTTCAGATTCCGTTGGTGATTTTTAAAAGGGAAAAAGAACTAGCAAGAAAGCTGGAGTTCGATGGCCTCTACATCACTGAGCAGCCAGAGGATGATGACATAAAGGGCCAGTGGGATCGTCTCGTCCTAAATACACCGTAGGCAGACTGAAGAAAAGAAAATTACTTGCAGAATCTTTTTAAATGGTTTTAGGATTATCAAGGTTTTTGTTCATGCTGGTTATGTTGCACTTTGCTTGTAATTTCAGCTCTTTCCCAAACAACTACTGGGATAAATTTGTCAAAAGAAAAGTAAGTAAAAGCTTGATTTTTGGTCAGGAATGCTTTTTGCTCTGTAATACATAATGTAATGTATGTGTCCAGGTCCTGGATAAGTATGGAGACATTTATGGACGAGAAAGAATAGCTGAGCTGCTGGGTGTTGATTTGGCCTCCCTGGATGTCAGTCAGCAACATGAGAAAAAACAGGAGGAACCAGACACCTCTGTCTTTGCATGGTAGGGTAGAGTTTAACCCAAAAAAATAAAACAAAAACATTAAGAAAACCTTGCAAATGTGATTATATTTATGCTTTGGATTAAAAGAAGTAATAATAAAAGCATGTTTTGTCTTTTAGGGTAACCTCCATTGATATCAAGTACCAGATCTGGAAATTTGGAGTTGTGTTCACAGATGGTGTAAGAAAAAGTGGAATCATATATTTGATGTTTGGTTTTATAACACATTGATTCTATACATTTCTTGTATCTTTGCACAGACCTTCCTGTATCTTTGCTGGTACCTGGTGATGTCTTTGCTGGGTCACTATAACAACTTCTTCTTTGCTTGCCATTTGCTGGACATTGCAATGGGTGTGAAGACTCTGCGCACCATCCTGTCTTCAGTCACACACAACGGCAAACAGGCAAGAGCAGAATGATATTTTAAAAAGGGCTCTGATCGTTAGCTATCGTTTGAATGCATTTAACCCTCAATTGTCCTGTGTGTTATAGCTCATGATGACAGTGGGCCTATTGGCTGTGGTGGTGTACCTTTACACCGTGGTTGCTTTCAATTTCTTCCGCAAGTTTTACAACAAGAGCGAGGATGAAGATGAGCCCGACATGAAATGCGATGACATGATGACTGTACATCCCTGACAATTACAAATAATTGCTACCTTTAACTGCATATGACCCCTCAGTTTACATTTGAGGTTTTTTTTCCTTTACAGTGTTACCTGTTCCACATGTACGTCGGGGTGCGTGCTGGTGGAGGCATCGGAGATGAGATAGAGGATCCTGCAGGAGATGAATATGAGCTTTACCGAGTAGTCTTTGATATAACTTTCTTCTTCTTCGTCATTGTCATTCTGCTCGCTATAATTCAGGGTAAGGACCGTATTTTCCTGGATGTTGGTTGTTAACACCTAAAGACGACAACAAGAACTTAGTAAAAATATTTCTGAAATAGGAAAACTGGCTGCCGACCCAAATCAAGATTTTCAGCCATCAGAGAAAAAAATCTGTTGTTGTTTTTCCTCGAATTAATTAATGAGCTTATATGCATGTTGTTTAAGGCAAGTCCAAAAATACCTATGATTTATTCAGACTTGGAAAAGTGTAACTATGAGTAGAATATTGTTACCCTTTACTCTTTTGGACTTTCAAACGCATGTTTTGGAATATTATGGGTTTAGAAATGTAAGGAACCTTTTCTAGTGAAAGTCTCAGAAGTTAAAGCCCCAGGCCTTGTTTAACCCAGGTAAAAGGAATCCAGTGAAATTTCTATGCCTCCTGTTCCCATATCTCTCAAAGCCTCCTGACCATTTAAGTAAATTAGCCTAATGACATTGAGGAGCTATGAAAATAACTGCACTACCCCTTAGTAGTGCTTACAAGAAATGAAACAAAGACAGCTTGACCAAAAATCCAATGTTTAATGAAAACTACATGATTCAGTTAGAATAACCGCTAAACATTGATTAATAAACTTATTTTTTTATTTAATTATCACTAAAGTTATTTCATATAACTACTGCACAAACAAAGACTAGATGTTGGAAATTGCATTTATCAGAATAATAGAAAAAACAGATCAGTTGGTAAATGTAGGGGATTGACTGTCTAATCATAACCGAATATTTATATAATTTAAAAGGAGATTAAATAGTCGAGTAAACAATGAGAGGACATGAGGGTGAAGAGTTAGGGAAACTGCCTCCAAACCTGGAACTTTGGTGTGTTTCCCATCAGAGCTGGATATTACCTCTAATATTAATGTATATTTTGCATATAAGATATTTTCCATATAACCCCCAACTGTTATAATATGGTTCATCATTGCAGGTCTGATCATTGATGCCTTTGGAGAACTCAGAGACCAACAGGAGCAGGTGAAGGAGGACATGGAGGTACATTGAAAAGCAGTTTTTGTTAATTAAGACTCTAAAGTATGTTTGAAAAATTGTTTAACTTTGCATGGCTGTTTTTTGTGCAGACAAAATGCTTCATATGTGGCATTGGAAGTGACTACTTTGATACAACACCACACGGCTTTGAGACCCACACCTTTGATGAACATAACTTAGCCAACTATATGTAAGTATCCCCTCTGCTATGCAGCATTTTTACAGGTTCAGAGGAGAGCAGGTTGATATTGGAGTTTTATTCTCAGGTTCTTCTTGATGTATCTCATCAACAAAGATGAGACCGAGCACACTGGGCAGGTAAGTTGGAGATCTTAGTTTTTCGTTTTCTAAGACGTTCTTTCAGGGTTTCACTATTGAAATTCTCACCTCCTCTACTTTCAGGAGTCATACGTGTGGAAGATGTACCAGGAGCGATGCTGGGATTTCTTTCCTGCTGGAGACTGTTTCAGAAAGCAATATGAGGATCAGCTTTCCTAACTGACAAATGAACAAAGTGTGTGCAGTGAAGGACTGAAGCCCAGCTGCACGCTGGGAGTGTTAGAGAAAGGCTGCTGCCTTTCTTTAACACTCTTAAACCAAACTTCTCTCCCCGTCATCCCGATATCTTTTCCTTTCTATGCGTCTTCTCTACTGAATCATCGTCCTCATTCCTCTTTTAGAATCACTCATTTCCATCCAGTGTGGTTTATTTTAAGAAAGCAGTGATTTTTGCCAGTAAGCACAGAATGCACGTATTTGCAATAAACTTAGCCTTTATACGTAGCCACTGTTTAACCTTTATGAACAATGTTTGAAGTATCCATTTTGTGTGTTTATTAATTAATTTATTTTCAGTTTGTTCATTTTAAAATGTTTGAATTTTATTTGTTGTTTTCATCAGTAAACCTTATTTGTGATGAATCTTTAAGCGTTCACACTGTTTTTAGGATTATAC
>JAUZNJ010000010.1:48113-61918 GCA_034780135.1 Jordanella pulchra | reverse complement strand
GTTATTCTATAAATGACTGAATGGATCAGTACCTCAATACAGACCAACCAGGTCTTCTAGTTCCTGCCTACTCTGTACACCCAGAACCAAACATGAAGAAGCAGCATTTAGTTCCTATGCTCCACTTATCTGGAACAAACTCCCAGAAGACTGTAAAAGATCAAAAAGCCTGAGTTTTTTTTAAGTCAAAGTTAAAAACCTATTTGTTTAGAACTGCCTTTGACTGTTGAAGGTAAACTGTTAACTGAGGTATTTTTAGTTTGAGGGTTGTGGTCCAACTGCAAGTCTTTAATGTTTATTTGCTTTTATTTATTTGTTATCTATTGTCTATTTCATGTAAAACACTTTGAATTGTCAATGTACTGAATTGTGCTATACAAATAAACTTGCCTTGCCATTGCCATGTTTTGTAGCTGCATCAGTGTGTTTTGGTTGTAGGCTGAAAAATGTTAAGTGTTGTTCTGTTTGATGCAGAGTACCTGATTTCACATGTTTCCTGTGCTTCATTCATGGCTTATGGCAAACTGTAGACTGGAAATTTCATAACTTCTAGGAGATTTGGTCTGGCTTTTCCAAAACATTGTTTCATGACTATAGTCTTCTCTAAACGTCTGAGGCCTTTGTGGAGTGAGAACCATTTATAGTTTAACCATATACATTCCTTTGAATTATTCTGTCACATAAAAAACATACAAAATGTATTAAACGTTTTTATTGTAACATGACAAGATATGTGAAAAGCATGTTTTCTTTAAGGCTTTTTACATCTAGAGAATAAAGTTACAGGAAGTGGAATATAAAAGTGTAACATTATACTGGCAATTTAAAGAACATGCATCTGAAACCATTTTTTGAGTTAAGTATGGCATTGATTAGAACGCAGCCACTAGTATAAGGGGGGTACAGGGAGTGTTGTTAATGTATTTGAACACTTGGGGGCACTCTGACAGCAGTACTGATATGTTTGTCCTTGCAATCCTGCAGCCGCAACAGGGTGCATTAAATTAGATTTTAAAATTGTGGAGGAAAAAGAAAGGAAATGAGAAAAACATTTTATGGGGAAAGTGTTGTGAAAGAAGAAAAGAAGGAAGGAAGGAAAGCAGCAGTGAGTGAATACAGGGTGGAAGGGTTCAGGGATGAGTAAGGTCAAACCTGTGTGATTAGGGGCTGTTTATATAGGTGGGGATGTAGCTGTGTGTTGACGTGCATTCTGAGTACAATGACATGAGTGAGTGCAGAGCTGTGGCTGTAATCTCCATTGTGTGTTTAAACCTGCCTGTGTGTTGAGCCGTTCATTAGAATAGGTCCAAAAGGAATGTCTTTCTTCTGTTTTTATGTTATTGCAACGCTCATCGCCTGGACCCTTTATCTCTGCTTTTGCAAAGATAAATTATCCCTTGTTGCCAAAATCAAATTTTAATTTAGCTAAATATTATCTATATCATTATATCGAGTCATTAGCAGATGATTTACATGATTAGACATCTGCAGTTCAATCTTAGCAGCAAATAAAATTATATCTTTATTAGGAGGCTGAACCAGATGACATTTGTGTTGCGTAAACCAGATACCTTTAATTACTTTTAAATGTCCATCAACAAATTAGCTTAATCTGTTTAGTTTAAATAAACTACTAATTCAGCTCATCAGTAACATTAACTCCATTTGATGCATGAATTCCAACTTTGCATGGATTTAACATCTGAATTTATAAAGAAGTATAATCCACATGTAAAATAAAGTATTTACTAAAGAAAAACCACATACAATCCTTATCATTTAATATCTCATTGCTCCTTATGAACTAATTGCAAAAAAAAAAAAATCTAATAAAGGCATGAGCTATAAGCTATTTACTGAGGAAGAATTCATTTAACAGACCAATCCTTTGTGGCAAAATAATTTAAGCCAATTAAAGACCTAAAATTGATCAAAAGTCAGTTTGATTCTTAGATAACCTGTATAAATATAAGGGGGAGATCATAAAGAGAAGCCTAAAGTTTTTCATGCTGACAGGATAATCATTGGTTTTCAGTATAAAGATGCCAGTATTAGGAGAGTAGAAGGTGGCTTTAGAGATCAGATGGCCACAGGCCCCACTGAACGGACAAACTGTGTTGGTTCTTTCAGGCACTGCGTTTTATGCTGTAGATTTTTCTTACGTTGGCTCACTTTGGAACCAAGTTCTGAAGGTTATTGCAGGCCTAAAAACACTTCAGAAGCCTCCAAACTGAAGCTGCCATTTTGTAGAACTTCACTTAGAAATAGCCAAGTTAGCATAGCACAGAGTGGAAGAACCAAAACCAAACCTAAATGGTTTTTCAAAGTCCAAGTCCTTCCTGATGGATCATACCTTGAGAGTGGTTTACTTCCAGCTTAATGGACAGAAGTTTGCCCCCTTTAGCTCACTTATAGATGGTGGTCATCATTCAAATATATGGATAAGACTGGGTAACCCATAACCAAAAAGGACACATAGGTCATTATTGACCATATAACATCTTGGAATTGGAAATAGTGATGGGACTTGATGAAAAAAACTGAATCAAGTTAATTACAGGGTCCATAATTTGTTATTTGAAATCAACCGCAGTTAAATCAAAAAACATGTACTTGTTAAACTCGTTAAGCCATTTTTTCATACAAATATTCCATGTTTTTGGTTCTAGGCTCTTCCTAACTGGCAGCACTGTTGAGATATTTAGCGCCTATTATGGTGGCGCACTTCTGCCATAGCTTTAGCTGTCCATGTTGATTGGAGATTCTGTAAGAACAAGTACAAAGGTTCCTATCTGGGATTTTAATATGTGTATAAGAAAATGCATTTAATTGTGTTGATTTTTAAAATCTGTTAAAATGTTTTTTATTAATTAATTTAATTATTAATTCCTAATAGGAACATTTTCTTTGGAGGAACTTTCTGGAAAATAGTGTGTTCACTTAAAAATGAAGAAGCTAAAATTTCTTAATATAAATATATTAGAATTACATTTAAATGAGAACCTTGGACATGCAAAAAAAAAAAAAGTCTAAGTTTTTTATGCTGTAAAATCATCTATTGTGGCAAAATGTATATAATTCTTCATAGAAGAGGTGCCAGAAATTCCTCTGAAGCATGCAGAAGTCTCATTGCCAGTTATCTCGAGCGGCTGATGTGTGTTGTTGTTGCCAAGGGTGGAAAAACCAGTTAAAGGGTTTAGGGAAGCAATTGCAATCTCACTAAAGGCAAGGTTGGTTTAAAGAGTCTAATATTTTCATCAATAAAATCCTGATTTAAAAAGCGGTGTTTACTTTTCGTCAAGGTACATTAGTAAATAGTAAACATATTTTTAAATGGTGTAAAATGTGGGCAGAAAGAAGAAACATGTTGGAAGTACTGAAAGAAAGAAAACACCAGCTTTACTTGTACATTATAATTTGTAGTTACAATGATTATGAGAATGAAGATTAACCTATTCTCCCTTTTATTAGGTCAACTTTTTGTCAATGATCTGTAACTCTCATGGTGTTGACGTATCATAAACCGTTCCACCTACAGATAAGAGGTCATAACAGCATCCTGTTTTTTTTTTTTTTTTTTTACTCTAACCCTCATCCATATGTGCTGTAAATCCTCTTTGAGCAAAAGCTCATCTAATATTTCTGCTCCTGTGGACATTACTCCATTTCTAGATGTGAATGACTCTGTCATTAAGGTAAGAAGCTCATCTGACTCTGCTTGGAAACACAAACATTAGCTGCTAAAGCTGCAACTTCTTTGTTTTATTTGGAGTGATGAACTCCTGTTTGCTGATTGTTATATAAATATGGTAACCGTCCCCCTATCTTCTCCAGAGTTTGCTTGCAATCCTCTGTCCGCGGTGTGAGATTGCATGCTCTCCAGGGTTAGTGCATCCACTGCTTCATTATTGAGAGGAAATTGTTTGTATAAATTGTACTCTGATTTTTGCACCTCAGGAAGACGGGGTGCCATAGCAACAAATCGGAGCCAGTGTGGCTATTTTGCACACAAACATGATAACACACACACACACACACACTAAAGGGTGTCGTCATTCCCACTTGTAGCGACTCTTCGGTCTGTTCAGCAGTAGATACTCGCGGTGCGGTTTTCTGATTTGTTGAGCTAAGGAACCAATTAGATTAAAGAAATAAGAAAGACAAAGACGACATTCTTCTCATCTGTTGAAACCTTTTCCCACACAAATACATAAATAAAACACCAATCTTTTGTTTTTTTTTTTCTGCCCCAATACAACACATTCCAGACACAGCAAGTGCACAGCACTCTATGATACTGCTGGACTCCGTCACCCACGCCTCATTAGTTGTTGGGTGATTTTGTGCAAAGGAAGTTAAGAAAAAAAAGGTCAAAAGAAGAGGAGAATATGTGAGAGGGTGGAGGATGAAGTTTGTTGGTCTACTGCAGTGTTTTTCTGTCTTCTTTTTACTCTAGCTGCCACTGCATGACGCCTTCCATCTATTATTTTTCAGTCGCCTCTCTGCTGCAGTGTTTCCCTTAACTTCGTTGCCCTTTTCTTCTACTCTGGCCGTCTCAGTCCCCTGGCTCCCGTCTCTTTGTTTTCAGGCTCTTTGTCTTCGCAGCCTAACTTCTTTTACCTTGCTCACCCCCAGCTCTCACTCACTTTACCCTTGGTCTCTGTATGTGTTTTCTTTAAATGTTGGGTAGAGCATGTTAACACTCCTGCGTTCACACACCAACAACTAACATTCGACTGTGAAACCCTTCAGCTTTTCAGCTGATCCTTACTTCTCCAGAGGCGTCGCTGATAACTACTGACTGATTCCAGTTGGGAGGCAGGTTTGCTGTTTCCTTCCATCTCTTTCCTCCTCATCCTCCTTGCGTTCTATCTTCTGCTCCACTATCTTCTTTATCTCCCCATTTCCCTTTGCACCGCTTACAGTTTCACCTTTGACATGAACTGCAGTCTCCAGCTACTGAAGGAAGGAAATGGGTGTGCAAGTTTTTGTCTGCACTTCAGCATTGCTGAGCAGTGGATCAGAAGGGAAGCAGCAATGACAAGAGAAAGGCAAACACAAATACTCAATGGAAAAGATTGGGCTGCAGCTGGGATGAAATTATATTTAAAAACAATATATTCAACTTCTTTAAGCCTGTTTTGGGAATTTTAAAGAATCAAGCTGAAGGTTTCACATGCAGACTAGTAAAGGCTATGTTGATTCAGAGCTGCACAATATTTATTTAAAATCCTAATTACAGAATCAGGTGTGTTTCTTTAGATGCTGAAAAGCTTTTCCCTTTGATAAATCAAGAAAAGCTGTCAGTTGCAATCAGTTTTGTCATCGTAATATTCATCAATATAGTAATAATGACAGCTACATATTTTCCTGATATGGTGCGGCTTTGTAAACACTACATTTCAAAACAATTGCTATAACTGTGGCATCAAGGCAAATTGCTTGGCTTGGTTGGCTTGCAGATTTTAGTGGCTCATTTTGCCAGAGAGCACACAAATACTATCTGTTAGCAATGTGTGCATTGTAAAAGACAGTAAATCCCCAAACTGGGCAGTTACATTTTATGACCCTTTCGTACAAAGCGCTTATGCAAACTTACATTACAATACTTTTTCATTTTGTTAATTGCTGTATAATGCATTTACACGGCAGAGACTGGTGTTTTGATTTACTGTCAAATTTAGAGATTGCATGTTTGACTTTTGGCTTCAGTTCAATTTCAATTACAAATACTCTATTAATCCCAGAGGAGAATGAAATTCATTTTACAAATGGAATAATTTTTATACCCATAACTTGTTTTCTTTTGTGCCATAGGATGTCCAAATAGCTTGATCTCTTCTTGGACCTTGACTTTCTTTGTTAGTATTATTTATTTTTCTAATGCCATTTAATATAAAGGGACTTTTATTAAGCCATTCGGAAGCAAAACAAAATACCAAAGTAGTAACAAGGCTGTGCTAAGAAAAAAGCCTCTTGTTTGGAAAGCTGGTTTACTAGAGGGGGAAAAGGCTCATTCAACTTTTTACCATAGTGAGGTCTGAAGATACGAAATCCAGGGGAGGGAAAAAAAAGCAGGTGCTTTTAAGAGGGAAAACTTTTTTTTCTACTGAAACATGTCAACCATTCATTTAGGCCAACACATCAATGAGTGATACTTCATCATGTAACAGGAAGGCTAAACTTCAGCAGAGCTACTCACATACAGTCCAGCTATGTCTAGCATGAATTATGCTAAATGTTTTGATATGGTGATAATAGCTCGTAAATCTCCAGTTAAAGTAATGATCTAAGTTGAAAATGCTAAATGGAAATGCTAACTGTGCTAACCAAGCTTATGCTAAACATGCCCAATTGTCACCAATGGAAGCAGTTGATTTAAGTTGAAGCAGCATTTTCTTTTAAGAGTTTAGTGTGCTATCATTCTGGGTTTTAATACAAATTAAATATTCAATTTACAATGTCACTATTCTATACAATAGATTTTACAAGCAGTTTCACTTAAAGACTAATTAAAGTAGAACTCATTCAGTGTTTTCTGTCCTGCTTAGATAGAAAAAGAAAAAGCAATTTATTCTTAACTAAAAGCCTTTGGGAGAAGCTCTTGTAAACAGTTTTTCTTCATACTTACATTTGGATTACACCGTTAAAGGCAATAGTTACAGAGGCTTGTCAAGGTTGAAGGCATCGTGTTTTCCTCTGCCGCTGAGGGCCAAGACGGCGCTTCATTAGACCCCAACCCATCATTAAAGAAAGTTTTCTCATGCATGTGTGTAACCTGAGGTCGCAGCTGACAACATGCTTGCAACCAACAGCGATAAAAGCATAGCTCTCAACAATCAGTCGCTGCCTGCAAACAAACTCTTTCACCTTGGTTATGATCATTTTTCTCCATCATATCAGCCTAATGCACACAACTGCTTCTCTTCCACTTTCTGTGTTGCTGATAATAAGTTGTTATGGTTTGATTAGTAAGAAGAAGGAGGGAATTACAGGAAAGGTTGGACATTTTCAGTACAGGATTAAAACATGGGAATGAGGCACAATAGTGAAGCCAGTTGATGATGTCAACCTGGAGCTAAGACCAGCTCCAGACCGCTATGAATATTCTGAATAAGGAATGTGTTAGACACTTTTAAGCTCCTAATAATCTAACTGCCTAACGCCCTAATAAGGTGGAAAAAAACAAACAGATAAAGCAGTCAGAGTCTCTGGCCTTTTCTCCACATAAAGCTTCCATTAACACCAAATATCTTCCAACAAACTATTTAGAGGAAACTGCAGAGGACATCTACCCAGCCTTTAATGATACCCAGTGCTGGCTACTATTAAAGGCTGCTGAGTGCCCCGAAAGGATGACCATCATTGTTTTGTCTTGCAATTGTGCCTGCCACAGCAGACGGCGATGTTCATCATTTTTTAACGTTAGTTTTTACTAAAGAGCCAAACGAAAGCAAATATTTCTATAAGAAAATAACGAATTGTATAGTTTGTTTAAGCTGTTTCAGTAATGCAGCAGGTAACTAAACTGTTGTAATTTCTAAAAACAAGCATCAGCTCCCTGTTGACAATCAGTGTGTATTAGGTGTAGATTAAGTTGTTCATGAAAGAACCTAATTGGTTTCTTATTATTTTTAAAGGTTTATTAGTCATTAAAAAAAATAACATTTTAGAATTGCTCTAAAGGCAGCTATGTGACTTAGTGATTGTGCTGCACAACAGTTACCAAATCAAATTTGATCTTTTTCAACATTTTTTTTTTTTCTTTTTTTACTTGCATAAAATAAAATCCTGCTGTGGTACTTAAAACCTAGGAATTAAGATTTACAGCATATCATTTTTGGTTAAGCATTCTTGAGGTAATTTCCCCTTTTCATTATTCTATCCTGGTTATGAAACTGCCCCTCAGCATAATGCTACCTACACATGCCAAACAGCAGGAATTGCTGTGGAAAAACAGCTGGAAATAGAAATAAAATCATACATCAGCTGTTAATTAATCAAGTAGGCTTATCAGAAACCAACCCTCGATCTCCAGGAGCGCTAGCTCCTTTATTTTACGACGAATTCTTGAGATTTTGCATGATAGACAGGGGAATTTTCTTTAAAAGAACATTGTAAAAGCAAACAAATTCAGCCATGTAGGGAACATACAATTCAAACATGTTTGACCGCAAGTATTTACAGAGTAGACTACTTTTAGTTCTCTTCTTATGTATAAACCATTAAAAAACAAACTTGCTATCTTTGATAGAAGTGAATACATATTTTGTTTCTTTACAAGGCATCTTTAAACCTAAAAGAACATTAAAAACATGATATTAACTAATCAAACAACAGCTTTTGATTAGTTAATATTATCCTTCCATCTGGTTGTGTATTTATGAGCCATTTTGTACTCAGTAAGCCTCCATGTACAATGATAAAACATCATCCAAACATTTTTCAGTTTCATGTTGGAAAATCTGAACTTTTCTGTCTCATCGCACTCAACAACCAATCAGGGGCTGGATGTGGCTGTGATGGGGGGTGGGCAGTTGAGTTAAAGCTTTTTTTCAGTCAAAATGAAAAATAGAAACAAAAACAATGAAATACAATGAAGAAAGGAATATATCCTAAGGAAAATATCCTTAATATTCATAATATTGGGGTTATATGATGAAACATCTATCATGAATCGATTTATCATATATTAACAATAATTTAGCTCTGGAAAACCTCAGAAGATCTACTTGTTTTTCTGCTGTTCTTGGTGCTGCTGAATAAAAGGAAATGTATGTTTGCCTATGAATACTTTTATTTCCATTTAAGATCCATTCGGTTGTATTTCAAATTATTAGCCTTTAAATATTATATATTAGCCTCTACAATATGTTTTGTTCTGAATCCAATCATTTTTTATGCATCCAATATGTGTTATATCTGTATAAGTTTTATAAATATTTAAATTCGGGTTTCTTCTGGATCAGGAACTCTTAGGTCAGCAATTGAACATCTTCTCAGTGAAGTAAATATTTAATCAACATAAAAAAATATATTTTTCAATGTCATTTAATTCACTTAATGCGTAGAAACACTTCATGTATCACTAAACTACTTCTAAATTATTCCCTTTCCAAAAAGATGTTGCATTTGTGTTATGACAAGAGAGTTGTTGATCAAGGTATACATTTAAGATTAGTCTTTGTTAATCTAGAAACAAATTCCTCTTATTTCAAATAACTTGAACCAGATCAATGTGTAACAAAGCCAGACTGAATTATATCACTCCCATTTTAAAACCTAGAAATAAATAAAACAATGTGGTCTAATCTGCTTACATTCTTGTTAAGTCAATGTTGTAGTGTAAGCCCATTCTTCATCTTATTTATCCTGCCATTTCACGCTGTAATAGTGTTATTCAGCTGAAATATATCCAGACTGGAAGTCCAGATGAATCTTCAAGCATTATTTTTGTTTTTATAAGGACTCATGTAACATAGGCTCAATCTCACAACTACTTCATTAAAAAAAGGAATTTTATTGTGTTCCTGTAAAATAAAAAAAAAGATTCTTACTATTTTTAAATGCATCCTACATATCCTGCTACCATGAGCTAAGAAGATGACATTGGTGTCTTTGTTTTTGCTGTAAATCCACCTGAAGCTTCTGTCCATTATGAGCAAGTAACAGAGGTCCTCAGAGCGATCAAAGGATCAGGCTAAAAAGCCATTACAGTGAAAGAGTCAGACTTCAGGGTCAGCACATTTCTGATATAAAGGTCAGTGAACTGATTACAGCCTGATCAAAGAACAAAGACAAAAGAATAAAGCAGATCATGTGTCTGATTTTCTTTTTTTTTCCCCTTTGCCGCAGGCCTGTAAAAACTCTATAAGCCACTTCTGGCTGGTGTTCATACATCTCTCTGACAGAACCAACATCTTCCCATCCATAAAATGTTGGTTCTTCACACAGCGAGCCCACATTCAGAATGAAATGGGGACACATTTTAAAGGATGGAGGAAAGGAATGAAAGTGAACAAAAGCTGGGAGAACTTGAACAAACCTAACTTTTCAGCAAAAATTGTACTGAAAGGGAACTAAGGTTTTATGTGTTCCTCTAACATAAATGAACAAGGTCTTTTAAAATGTTTTCACATAATGCCACAGCCACAAACTCCAAAAAGTGTTGTACTAGGATTTTAGGTAAATGTATTATTGATGAAAGGAAGTCATAGGATCTGTTTGAAGTTTTATAGGCCATATAGGAGACACCAGGCATGTGAAAGACGTGTCTAAGGCTATGTGCACACTGCAATATGGACCTGTATCTGATCTTTTCATGTTAGTCTGAACAACACAGATCCGTTTTTTTTTTTCAAGTGTGACCCAGGCCAGTTGTTGCTGTGGTCCTGAATCCGATACATATCTGATCTTTTCAAATGTGACCTGTGTCTGAACAGCCAGGTCGCATTCATCCAACCTGAAACTCATTAATACTCAACATACATCACTATTCTGCATCTTGCTACTTTGAAGCAGGAAGAAAAACAACAACCATGGTGGAGGATAATGCGGAAAGCAGTCTTTTCTTTCAACCTTCTTCTGCGTTGGCTGAGATTGGGAAAGAAACCAAAGATTGCAAGATGTGTTCCAGCACTGCCATCCATGTTTACTTCCATAAACGCAGAGGATGCTCATGTGTGACATCATTGCACCCTTTACTGCGCATGGGAGACACTTAAGTTGTATGAACTCAGTTCACACAGGAGATCACATACAAGTCGCATTTGGAAATGTTAGCAACTACAGGAAACAATTGGATTTCACAAAAAAATGGAATTGAGCATTAAAGCCTGCAGCGTGAATATAAGACTTGTGAAAACGATAAAAGAAAGGTGAAAACAGGACCACTAATGTGAATGAACCATTTTTACATAGTCTTTTTAGATAAATTCAAAGTCATGTCCAAAGCAGGAGGAAACCTACCAATGCACATTATGTACATGCTATGTAGACCATACAACTTTCGATTGTGGCAGGAATTTAACTTCCACTGGAGAATGATTCTAGAAATACTAGCGTAGCTGAAGTGGAACTGTTTACAAAGCATCGTCGAGGTTTGCATGGTCCTGTCAGAGTCCAATAAGCTTCGAAAATGGCTTTCCAAATCACTGATGTTATAGAGACTCAATGGAAAAAATGTGCTGGTAGAGAGACTGGCAGCTGTCATTGCAGCCTAAGGTTGCTTTCCAATGTTTTGACACATTGGGGCTGAATGCAACTCCTTTTGAAATTAAAAATTGGGATTTTTTTTTTTTAAAACCATGTTTATTCTACTTCCAATTCGCAACGATGCGCTATGTTGTGCTGATATATCACATGATATACAGTTTGTGCTTGTAGCATGACAAAATGGGAACCCTTGTATGCTTTCTTGATCAGGAGTAATATCAGTTTGAACACAAGCAAATTAATTATTTGTGCTCTGTACAAGCAGTCGTAGACATAGGAAGTTGGTATGATTTCTGAGATTTCTTCTGAGCGATAACTTCTGTTTTCTTCTTCCTTCTCATCTTCCCTCCTCTTCTCAGCGAGGAGACGGCGCATGTTGGTATGGAAACTGGCTTATAAACCTTTTCAGGTTGCCAATGTACTAAGTCACATAGCAACCACTGAGCAGCCTCTCAAACTGTTGCCCTGTGATTTCTCATGAATAGAAGTCTGAAAGCTTTATTATTTGTGGTGCATGTGTGGCTATTCCACAGGTCATCACACAGCGTGTCACTGCTGCAGTAGAACCGCACACCAACCACCCAATCTAAAGTAAGAGAGCAGGATCACCAAGGCCCCATTTCTAGCGAATCCAAAGGAATAACTCCCACACATGTACCTTGACGTTTCACTCAGAGGTGCTTGAAAGTATGAGTCATGTTAATGCTTTTGCTTATCAAATCCCTTGAATTGGCCGATAATTCAATCTAATGCCACCTAAGAAATGCCTTCACTGTCTTTATTTACAGGGATATGCTTTCATGTTTGTCAGACTGACAAACAGTTAAGTATGAAGTGCGGTATTTGTTTTGTTTTGTTTTTTTTTACCTTGAGTGTTTTTTAAGGAGAACTACCTGTGTGGTCTTCGCAGTGTTATTGAAATACCTTCAGTTCATTGTTTCCAAATGCAGTGAAGTCCAGTTGAACCACATCAATACAAACACAAGCATTCACCGTTTGTACTGTCACATTGCGTGTGAGATCACATATTCTTTTGTGACTTTCTTAGGCAGGGCGTGTTCACATCGCTTTCCTGCTGTTGTTTTACTGCTTATGTTGTTTAAGGAAATTAGGTATGAGCAACAATAAGCTAAAGCAATATTTCACACACACTCAGGCGCACACCTCTGACTAAAGCGTACAGCATCTTGCAGACATAGTCATACTTTTTTTATTGTTTGGCGACAACTAAAAAAGCTGGTGTTTTATTTGACTTTCATGTTTCAGAGAAATGGAAAGTAAAGGAGATATTTTTTTTATTGTTTCCTTTTAAATGAATTAAAACCTAAAATGTGTGATATTCATTTTTATTCAGCCCCCCTTTATTCCGATACCTCAAAACAAATCCAGTGAAAAGATATACCTTTGCAAGTTTATTTACTATTCTTTCAAATACTTATATTGTTCATATTTTAATGTCAGTGTAAATCTAGCTGTACATGAAAGACCTCAGAAATTTGTTAGAGTACTTTAATCAACACAACCCAGCACAGAGGACATATCAAGGGCGAAGTTGTGTAGAGGTTTAAAGCTGGATAATATTCAGAGACTTGAAGATCTCAGGGTGCAATTAAAAATCTATCACTTAAGAAAAGAGTAACAACAAATCTATCAAATAATAGATAAAGTAATAAAAAGAACAATGAGCACTGACTGGTTTATTTTTTAAATATTTTGAAAAAAGATAAGTGCTTTTTTTTAGGGCTGGCCAACAATTAAAAACTTAATCACATTTAACAACATAATTTGTCCAACTAATCAAGAATTTTTATTTTAATGTTCAATTTGCCACATGAATAAAAGGGCCATAACATTTCTAGTACAAACATTTTGAAAATCAATCTCAACTTGAAAAATGTGAAAAATGAAAATGAATATAGTAAATAATAATAGCAATAATAATACATTTAAGCTTACTGCCACTGAAAGGACACTCTTTGTGAAAAATTCAGAAAAGAATTTACCAACAAAATCCTGAGCCACAATCAGGACAAAGAGGCGATTTCTGAGGCGACAGCAAAACATTTTAAAATAATAAATTGTTTTAAACTGAATTTGTTTTATTCTTCTGCGATGATGAATTCTATCCTAGCACTTTCCATTCGTGAAAGTTTTGTCGTTCTAAAAACATTATCTGATTTTACATTTTTGCTAAGTAGTGACTCTGCTTTGTTGTTATTTTAATATTAGTTTTATCCATTGCTCTAAGTGGATTAATTAGGACACATCCAAAGTCCCTTTCCACTGACTTATACCTCTACTTTAAACCTTTTCCGATTCACGTAAACAGCAGAGATGCCCTTTAATTTTTCTTTTTATCTACTGCAATTCTTAAATCAATTTTCTAAATGCACATCACTCATCAGGCTCATCTGCTTCCTAAAGTGGACTTCATATGTAGAATGGGATGTCAATTGATTTGCAGGAATCTTTCAGGCTTAAATTAATTTCAAGCAAAAGGGGCTGATTTTGACATAAAATCCTGATGTATTAGTTTAAGAGGTGAACATGGTTTGGGTGATGGTCCAATTAGTAAAGTGGTGGCAGTAGAT
>JAUZNJ010000010.1:25384-38578 GCA_034780135.1 Jordanella pulchra | reverse complement strand
TCACATAATCCTCTTGCTGCAGCCAAGTTTCTGTAAGACAACATAAATCAATTTGATTATCACAAATCAAGTCATTATCCAACAAACTTTTTGAAAACAGAGCTCGTATGTTAAATAACCACATTTAATAGTTTCTAATCTTTCCCAAATTGGAGTAATTTTAATTTTAATGATTTTATCATGGTCTACTCCTTTAGGATTCTTTACTAATTTACGTATTTGATATTGGTTGTGGGCGAGACACTGTCTAAATGGAGTAAAGAGTGGGTAACAGTAGAGAAGCTGCACAGAGGTGTGTTTAACTATGACTCTGCTAACTAGTCTGCACCCTGGGCTGTCAGAGTTTTCAAGGAATCAGTTCCAACCTTATCATATGTTTCACCTTATTTAAACCTTCCCTTTCTGTTTTATGGGATTAATATTGTTTGTGTATAGATTTTATAGTTTTCTTTGAATTCACTTTCTAACTCTTTATAATCATTCAGTCGCTAGGTAGATGCCAGGCAAAAAGAGAGATCCAAAGCCTGAACCACTGCTGACATTTTTATCTGTGGACTGATGAGATGGTGTAAAATATTTTGGAGCTGTGTGTCTGTGATATCTGCCGTTTATTTGCCTCAGCATTACATTAAAAAAATCACTGCATACCTTTAGTAATGCATAGAGGTGGTGCTGGTGTGATGCTTTATTATTGGAATAGTTCACTGGTTGATGGGAAAAGGTTTGTCTTGTGCCAGTGTGTGATCTGAAGCTCAGGCTCATCAGGGCAGTAGGACAATCATCCAAACAGCAAGAAATCCACCTTTGTATGACTAAAACAGCATAAAAAAGATTTCTGGAGTGGTCTAGTCAAATTCTGGATAGAGAATCTGTTTGATTAAATAGGCTGCTCAGAATACTCTGAATGGACTATTAAATTAAATTCCTCCTCAGTGAATTAAAGATTTTTTGTCTGCTATTACAAACTGTTAGAGGAGGACAAACAGTTTATCTCAGCACTGTATCTGGTTTAAAAAAGGCACAATACAGAGAAATTATGTGTAGAGCAATGACCAGAAGCTCAACGGTTGTGTGAAAAGTCCAAGTTTTCCTTCATTTCTGTCCAGATGCAGCAAGAGACGTTGGACTAGTGTCTCATGATCAGAGTGGAGTATGCATAACCTGTAGAATATTAACAGAAGTAAACAAACTGCAGCAATGACAGCAAACAAACAGTAATTAGATAAAACCTTATGAGGCAGATTTGAACCACCAGAGAGGTGTGCTTTAGGCTTTAAGATCAGTGCGAGGATTTCCTGGAGGGGTCTGAGTCCAGTTTCGAGTAAAGCAGCTGCAGCAAAGTGAAACAGAATAAAGATGAGGAGCAAGTCCGTCTATGCTGATGAAAATGTGAGCCTCCATAAATTACTGGGATTGATGCTGAATGCCTGCAGAGACACCTGAAGAGGCAACGGAAAGCAACAGAGAGGAGGGATACGTTTTGTTTTCACTTTCTGCCTGCTTAAACAAAATAAACACTCCTTTATGATTCTCTTCTCTTCAAGCTTTGTTTCATTTACATTTAGTTTTAGTACTGTCATGAAACACGGCTACCCTCTTTAAACATGGCTGCCCTCATTAATCACGACTGTCCCCATTAAACATGGCTACCCTCAATAAATACAGCTGCCCTCATTCAAAATGGCTGTCCTCTCTAAACATGTCTACCCTCAATAAACACGGCTTCCCTCTTTAAACATGGCTGCCTTCATTAACACCTCTACCATCATTCAACATGGCTGACCTCCTTAAACATGGCCAAAGCATTTTGGATCAGCTGCAGCTCTGATGGACTTTTTAGTCAAACCTATGAAGACACTGTTGCAGTGATCAATTCTACTAAAGATAAATACATGAAGGAGTTTTTCTAGAACCTGCTGGACATTAATCCTTTAATCCTGGAAATGTTCTTCAGGTGGTAAAAGGCTGATTTAGTAACAGCCTTTATGAGCCTCTGAAGGTTCAGGTCTGAGTCCATCATGAGACCAAGATTTCAGCCATAATCAGCGGTTTCTAGCTGTAGAAGCTGTGAACTAAACCTGGATCTCTGCTCCTTTGGTCCAAAACGTTTTCCTTCAGTTGGAGAACATGATGGGGCCTAGCCAATGGTCTGATGGGTTCATAGTTACCTGGTGACATAAATGTCTCTAGATGTTAGAAGCTCGTAGAGAAGTGAAGCAGCAGTATAGCTTCTGTATTGTTTTATTCCCAGTTCCAACTACAGTATTTTGGTTTGTTCTTAAAAACACAGAACTGTGTAAAAATGCAAAAAGTTTACAGGATGTGAAAACATTCATGAGCCTTTTTGATAATGATTCATCCAAATTCAATTCAAAAAATAGTTTATTCATCCCAAAGGGAAATGAAATAAATCCAACCCCTTTGGATCAGGCTGTGTTGGCACATTTTAACTGATCCTCCACTTGTTCTTCCAGAAAATTCAGGTTCTTCTTAAAGATTAAGTGAAGTAAACATCATTTAAACCAGGATTCTTCTTCTCAACCCTCCATCATCTCCTCTATCAGTTCTCAGGTCAGCATCACGTCCTCCCAGCATCCCAGAGTTGCTTCCTCTGCAGATCAGAAGGATTTGTCCTCTCAGGTCCAGACGCTCGTAGTCCAACTGCAGCAGCTGTCCGGAGAGAAGGAGAGCACGGCGGCAGAGCTTCAGCGCAGCCAGGAGGCTGAGCGGGAAGCTAGTGAGAGGGTCCACAGGTCAGTTCCTGTTCCTAACAAACAGAGCAACCCTGATTTGTTGTGCAGCCCTTACATGCCCCCCCAGCTCCTTGGACCTTCTAGTATTTAATAACAACAGTCTTCCAGCTCCGGCGGCTCCGACCACATCGGTTCTTTTCAACTAAGATCCAGTAATATCTGATTCCTTCACTTATTCATTACAGATAGAAAAATATTGTTTTCTGCTTCTTAAGCAGACTTATTAGTGTCTGGAAGGACATTCATCAACACAACACACGTCACCTTCAGGCGCATCTGTTCCAACTAACATCAAAACAGACGGAAAGGAAACAGCTTAAAAATCCCCAAAGGGGGCGTGCAGGTGGCGCAGTGGTTAGTGCACACGACCCGTGTATGGAGGCCTCAGTCAAGTTCGAATCCAGCTTGTGGTCCTTTCCCGCATGTCTCTCCCCCTCTCTCATACCCCTTTCCTGTCAGCCTATAGTCAGAAAAACGAGCCACTAGTGCCGTAAAAAGTTTAAAAAAAAATAAAAATCGCCAAAGGTTCCCATAGAGAAGGGCTGCATGTATGACGTCTCATCAGGGCATCTGAACCGATCCGTGCTGATCTTATGGTCTCTGGTAACCTCTGGCTCTCATCTCATGGGGAACGCCGGGTGTACTGGGTCAGCCTAAAACTACGGCAGATCTCAAAAACTCTCATGTATCGGATCTTTCTTCAGGAACAGCTGCTCGTTCAGCATCAAAAACAGCATCATTTATCTGTCCTGCAAGAGCAACAGTTCCTTGTTGTTAGTCTCCACCTGCACCGTGCATCAATGTGATCCTGTCCTTCAGTCAGCAGTCAGACTAAACAGTCAGCAAAGCAGTAGACCCACGTTGCATACCTGTTGTTGCAGCGCAGAGGGGCAGTGACCGTGCATTTGTGCGGATGTCCCAGACCACAGGTACGCCCGACCATGTGGGGCCTTCGAGAAACCCAGCTGATTGCACCGAGTCACTGCCCTGCAGTATTCACTCCTCCTGGATGAGCGGCAGTGAACAGAGAAACCTGACACTTCCAGAGGAACCAGAACCAGGTTCTCATTATACAAAAGACAGTAAAAACCGGTGTAGGAGACGGATGCAGTCGAGCACCAACAGAGAGAACTAAGAGGACGGTTGATGGAAGGAGAACAGGAAGTCAGCAGCAGCCATACGATGCCTCAGCCCTCCTCTAGGATGGAGGTGAAGAGACATTCTAGAAACCTGCTTTAACATGTTAAACATGCTTAAGATTTGTTTTATTCATCATAGTTCAGGGTATTTTACCAGAAACCTGGAAAAGAAAGAGGAGAACCGTCACTGACCCAGTTTGTTTTTGGACCGTGAAGCTAAACCAGAAGCGGAGAACTTATTTTGAGTCTCACCTCTGAGACGGCTAACTTCTGCTAACAAACTTTATTACATTTTATTAGTTTGGTAAAGTTAAAGTTTACTAAAAATTAAAGAAAAATTTTAATGAAAGATTAACTCAATCAAATGAAACCAGGTGCCTTCAGAGCACACCTGGCTGGACCGAACCGGTTCTGTACAGAACATGAAGGAACCCAACACACAGTCAGGGAGGAGGTTCTGGTTCTGTTTAATGTAGAGTCAGGTTCTGGAGCTCTAAACTGTCCATCATCTGGACACAAAGAGCACCATGGAGGAGCTGCAGAGATCTGCAGCTCAGGTGGGACCGTGCAGCGTCCCGCTTTTAGAGTGCAGTGATGAGACCCCAGCAGGTCTTCAGGAGGGACGCTCTCAGAGGGAGCAGCAGCAACAGTTTCCCTCAGAGACTCTGGAGATGTTCAAAGACTGGTTAAGTATGTGGGACTAAGGAGATTTGGCTGCCATGACTCATACTCAGCAGACTGGGAGCAGAGTGTTCCTGCCGCCGCCATGATCAGGAAGAACTAAGCCTTCAGATTTGGATTGAAAAAGGAAAACGCTCCCATTGAACGTGACGTTTTCTGCTGCTGCTGCTCAGCTCATCAACCTGAAGATGAAGGGATGAGATTGGTGATGAAAACAGATTAAGTCCTCCGTCTGCGTCCTGCGCCGTCCTCTGGGCTCAAACCTGGGGCTTTCTTCAGTAATTTGGCTGCCAGTGGGGGGGCTGGGGGGCGCCTTCAACTTTCTGGGCTGTGAAGAGGAATGTTTGCTCTCTGATAGGAAGGACTGAGTCCGATCTGCTGCTTATTACAAATGAGGAGTTTAATTTGAATAGGAAAAGGAGAGAAGCTGTCTGATGGTTAGAAGGTCATCACACACACAGCAGCCTCTCATTCCAAATTCACACTGATGGTGGAAACGCCACCATCAGCAGAGCGGCTGACGGTGCCACGGTAACCTGGTGAAAGTGGATGGACCACGTACCTCCTCCCTGATCTCTGGTGTCCTTCCTCCTCCTCTTCTCAGGGTTCAGAGTGTCTCTTGTCTTCATCCTGGTGCAGTTTACCTTTCTGACTGAAATCCTCTTCTTCCTCCTCAGGTTGGAGCGTCTGGTGGAAGTGTTGAGGAAGAAGGTCGGAGCAGGAAGTCTCCGTGCCGTCATCTGATCCATCTGGTTCATTCAGATCTTAACTAATATGATGGTTTGAGTTTTTTACACTTCAAGTTTTTCCACTTTTTTATGAACCAGCAGCAGATTAGTTGATGTCAGTCATCATGTCTCCTTTTCTGTTTTTGGGATTTGGGACTATTGGATGGAAAAGCTGTTCTTATTTGTTTGATTTAGTGTTTGAAAGGTTCTGATTTGTTCTGGTGCTTCTAATAAACATGATTAAAGGTTTGTTTCTGTAATTCAGTATAAACATGAAACTCAGACGTCCAAACATGGTGACACATTTAAAGGTTTCTATCTAATTATTTATCTCGAGCAGAAGCTCCCAATGTTTCCAGCGTCTGACCAGAACAGACTCATGACCTGAACTGTGGCAAGAGCACTGAGCTGCAGGGCGCCGCCATTTTTACAATCAATGCCGGTTAAGTTATTCACACCAGAAGTCGGTCCTGAAAACGCAGAGAGAATTTAAAGAAGTCCACTAGTGTTAGGATCAGCGTTGACCCTCTGGACAGAGGATCAACCCGCTCCTTACAAACAGACACACATTACATTTTGAAATAAAAGAATTGAAAAAAAAGAAGATTCAAAAATCTGGCCAAACGAACGACGCTTTGCTCTGTTGTAAACATGTAGGCGTCGTCCTCCTGCAGTCATGTGACCATGGGTGATATTCTAACAACCAGACAGCATCAGCAGTCTGGTCTGTTTAATGTCCTCAAAACATTAATCGCTTCAGCATCATTTTACTGTTTCGTTTTATTTCAGACCACAGACCTGTTGATCCACGACCTCTAGTGGTCCCTGACCCACATGTTGGTGGTCAGAGATCTAAAACACCTGCGATCGAGTAAAAACACATAAATGGAGTGAAGCAACTGTTGTGAGCATCGTTAGTAGATCAAAGATCCAACCGTAGCAAATGTTTCCCATGAAAACACAGTTTTATAAATGATTTAGATTTTCAATCCCTGCATTAAACCTGAGGAAAGGTTCAGCTTCTTTACCAGTAACACCAGTCCGAGGTCACCTCCACCCATCAGCCCGATGCCTCTCCCCTCCGTCTCCTACATCTTGAGAGGAAGACTTCTCCACCTTCCTCCACCGGACCACAGAGAGGAGAATCTGTTGGATTTCAATGGTTTCATTCTCCACAGTCAGTTTTCTTTCCTTTAAACTGATTTACAAATAGAATAAATCAAAATGACCTCAGATTTTCAATGAGCTGCTCTAAGCGAACATGTTTTCCTATAAATAGGAATGATGGCGGCTGAGAGCAGGTGGAAATGATCTGTTTTTTGCTCGGTCGGTCACATCCTGAACTTCAGATGATGAAGAGTTTCATGAAGATCAGGAGAACTTTAGGTCGGCAGCAGAAGGGCTGTATTAATGAAGACATCGAGGAGACGGGATTTTCTTTAGTTGTGATGGACCCCACCCCCCCTTCACAAGCTGGTTGCCATGGTGATAGCAGGCCACTTGTTGTCGACTTGGGTGTCCTGGTCTTAATCCTGCAGCCGTTAATCTGCTTGTTCTCAAGAAAGACTCTGTTTGTTGGAGCTCCAACTTCTGATGCCACCTGGGAGTGAAGGGGGGGGGGTGATCTCTGATAACTCTGAAATGACGTTCAGAAGAAGCAAACAAAGAACATTGAAGTCCATGGTTTCTTCAGGCGACTCCTTCAGCTCCAGCTGGACCATCACCAGCCTCAGAGCACCGCTGACGCGGCTCCACGGTCTGTCGCACCTTTCCTGCATCTAAACCCGTCCTCCTCATGAACCTCCAGCCAGGACCAAAGGAACCAGGTCCGAATGAAGACGCCTCCTCTGAGGCCAGCACTCGGTGACAGAAGGAAGAAAGCTGCTCCAGTTAGCCTGAGTATAGCGCCTCTGTCAGGCAGCGAACTGGTGGAACTAATGAGGCTGATAGGCTGAGATGGATCCTCCCATTAGAGGCAAACTGGGAGCATTTTCCACAGGATGGTGGGACATTAAGTTTAGATTTTAATCAAGATAGCTGTTAGCTTTTATCAGTCTGTATGATGGAACACAGTCTAACAGCAAAAAAATGTCCTCTCTGAAAGGTCCAAACATAAACTAGCAACCTATGATGAACATACCCAGCTGTGCTTCCAGACCACAGACACCAAGCATGAGTTAAAAACATGCAGTATTTCATTTGGTATATGAGGTGAACCAAAGAAACACTTCCTGCTCCACAGATAAAAGCTGTGACTCTATTTCTATTGACTCAATATGTAAACACTGCAAAGTTTCTCTGCTGATGCCTGTCATAAGTTATTCATAGTATGTCTTCAGTGCAGGGGCCTTAACTGGGGCCAAGAGCAATTCTTCAGGGGCTCTGGCTCCCAGTGGCCCCTGTTTGTACCTGCTCATGAACTTACCTGATAAGAATCAAACATTTATCATCCAGTTTTTTTTTCATACTGAGGACATTTAAGTCATTATTTCTAATGTTTCTTCATCAGTGAACTTTGACTCAGAAACAATGATAACTCTGTGACGATAAAATGTTATACAGCTGGTCTACCCTTCACCCTAAGGCTGCAAAAAATCCTACATTTAAAGGAAACTGGGGCAATCAGCTATAAAATATCAGGTAAAGCTTAGTTAAAGCCAGACTATAATGACCAGGCTGGTTAGAAGCTCAGGCTGACCTCTGAATGTGGTCTGTTCCTGCTGGTGCTTCCTTAGTGGTTAAAAGTTGGTCAAACGTTTATGAAAAGCTCTGAAAAGCAAGACGTGTGCAGAGAATCTTCTGATCAGAGCTGAATGTTGGACTGATGAGGAGTTTTTAAGATTTGCTGCTTTAAGTTTATGGAGAGATTCAATTCAACACCTTCAATGACTTCTCTACTCCCAACTGAACCAGAATGACCAGTGAGACTCTGCCAATTACATGTCCCTCCCCTCCCCCCTCCCAGGACCACCAACCTCCCGGCTGATCCATATTAGCGCCTCACAAAGCTCTAATAAACTTCCTCTGAATGATTTTAATGGAAAAGCAGGGGCTCTCTCTCTCCCTCGCCCTTCTCATCTTTCTGATTCTGGAGGGGATTTCTTTGCTCTTTTCGTTGACCGAGCACAATTGTGTTATTGGAGATAATTAATTCCAATCCCCATCAAAAGGCCTTAGTGGCCCTGGGGCCCCGTTCTTGGCTTTCTAGTGGGTCATGAAAGACGTGGAGAAGAAAGAGGCTGAAGGCCGCCGTATTGTGGTCGACATTTTCCTCCATAAGGAGCGAGCGGAGAGAAAAGAGGCTGAGGGCTTTAGTGAAATGATGGCGGGGGCCCTGGGGCCCGCGGCTGCTGACACTGCCCTCTCTGCTGCCACTGTGTCCTGAGCGGGCCTGGCTTCGGCCCACAGCGAACATATGGCTCGTATTACAACAGCAGACTGGGTGGCAGAGGATCAGCAACACAGGAACCTGTTCTGAGAGCAGAACCTCGGAGCCACACAGAACTGGAGCAGGCCCACTAATCATCACACAGCTTTAGAGCAGAGATACGGCCCCTTTTACTAATGTTGGGATTTTAAAAAGCCTGATGGAAGGAGAGCGTCACAGTCCAGCCTTAAAGGCCCGACTCTCTATGCTCTGAGCTTCAAACCCTTTTTTCCTCTTCCTTTAACTGTGAAGCTCTTGGAAGATTTTTTATTTGGATGTGTTTAAACTCTTCAGATTTATTGTTCTGCTTCTTCCAACCTGATCCGCTCAGGGACAAACACACTAACTGTGTACTCAGACGGTTGCACCAAATGCAAACAGAATCCACCTTTAGCTTTAACATGTTTTTATTTTGTAAAATAGTGAGTACAGGTAGACTGTTGGATAACGTCCAAACCTTTCCTCTAAAACATTTAGTAAATGTCACAAACTCACTATGTTGAATAGAAAATTAATCTGGAACCAAATGTTGGATCAAAGTTTCCTCATTTAGGGTATTTTTCACTATTAAGCTATAAATTATAGAGGATAATGAATCCCTTGCAAAGTGAGGAAATTCAAAATTTAAAAAACAATATTTTCAAAGCAAAACACGGGATTATTAATTATGATAACACAGAAAATTATTATATTTAGTTTTAAACATGAATCTGAGAAAAAATAGAAAAGTTTTCTAAATCATACAAATAAGATATTCTAAAGTGAGACCAATGCGGATCAGTAGATGGTTGCAGTTTTTACCCACAACAAATAGTGAATACATTATTGTTATTATTATTATAATTGCCATTTTATGACTATTGTTGTTCGCATTATTTAGTTCATTTTTATGTCCAATAGTACCAGGAAATTTATGCAACAATTAATTCAAGTACAAATTTAATTTCAGAGCCTTATATACTAATATTCACAGATTTATAATATTAGTATTTTTTTCATTATTGTTATTGTTGTTAGATGGCCTTTTTCTGGAGCCTCCTCTCTGACATCAGGCCCGCGGTTTGCGCGCTCTCGACGTGTCGGCCTCGGTTCGTGCGCGCTTCGGGCTACTTTGTGTGCGGATAATTAGCGGATAATTCCTGGATGATTAGAGCCCTTTCTGCGGCTGGGCGGTGACCGTGTGAGGGACAGCCTGGGATCAAAGCTAAAGCTGTCGGGCTGTGTTCAGGTTCACGGAGCTGCGGCGGAGGTTAAGGCCGAGAGCGAGCCGCGCGGAGCGCCTCATTCTCCGGCTGCAGGCACAGCGGGAAGCCCGGACTGTGGGTGCAGGTGGACTGAAAGACATGTGAGAAAAATAAAAAACAACAAACAAAGCCGAGCTTTGCCCATGAATAAACACACTTTCTGATTTTCTGTTAAACAAAACAAAACACGCGCGTGTTATATTTCAATCCTATATAAACGAATAAATCTAAATAAAAAATAAAAAAGAAAGGCATTTTAAATGAATAAACAGCTTAAATAATTGAGACGTTTTCCACCAACATCAAAATGTTCCCCTTTCTAACAGAGAGGAAGCCACGCTGGTTCCTCTGGTGTTTATTAATCCTCCACCTTCCTTTGCTGGAGCTGCTCCACAAACAAGGAGCTTTAGAGCGAAATCAAATCAATTCAACCGCTGAAGCTTTAACTGTGAAAAAATGCTGAAACGGCTGGAAGAATAGATGTAAAAAAAGATGTTGTTTCAACAAATTCTATTGAGTCGTTTGGTTGATGTTCAGATAAAGTTGAACGGTTTTGGGTTTATGTTTGGGTCCAGTTGGCTCGCAGACAGACCGTCCACCTGAAACCGGACGAATCAAAACAAAACGTGGAGTGTTTTTTACTCTCATTCTGCTTTTCGTCATGCAAAGGTTCGGAGGTCAGGATTGGACCTTCGGAACCGCCGCTGGTGCAGCAGGACGGTTGGGCCCAAAGCAGAGCTCATCCCTGCTTGTCAAGGAAACGGTTTCACCTCAGTCCTGTTTTAGGCCTTGATCACAGGTCACATCTCTTTTTAAACACGAGGGAAAAAAACGTGAAGTTTATTTGGTGGAATTTAACTCTTTATTAATAATAATATGTAATAAAGTCAGACAATTAAAATATTAAAGTAGCGTAAATTAATTAAGTTCACTTTATTCCAAAGATCCACAGATAATTCAGAAAAATCATCAAAGTGTGGCGTCTGTTAAAGGCCCTAACATTAGAGACAAATAAAAATGTATTGATTAATGAAATCCTATTTTATTTCTAATAAACCACTTTGTTAAATCCTGACTGTTGTTCATTGTTTTTTTTTACACACTCACAGTTTGATTTTAAATCAAACCTCAAACTTTATGATTATAGGATTGGTTTATTTTTAAATTGTCAAATAACAGAAATCATTTACAGCTTCTGCTGGATAAATGGCTCCGGTTCATTCAAGGAGTTATAAAGAATTAATAAGGTCCAAATTCTGTTTAGAATAAATCTGCTGCTACCAAAACCATTAAGTCATGTAGCCACAACAGGTGGATCATCAAATGTTTATCCAGGGAAAATGACTGGATATGAACAGCACTGCTTTGTTGTGGTTAAATAACTGAACCCACCTGGATTCAAATTATATCATCAGTTTATTAGCTGAGAAAAGCTTAGAATTTAGCAAGTGTATTAGTTATTGTTCTCTTTGAAAAATGTATTTATACAAAATTTATCAGCTTTAAATGAAACAAAATCAGCTTTATTTAAAGGAACCTTTAATCATCAGGCAACAGCAAATGTTTCTTGTATTTGTTGGTTTTATTTGAAAATGACAGAATAAGTTAAGAACTAGCATGCAGAGTCCAAAACCCGACAAAGACCAAAAATACAGCTGGGGGGGCATAAACAAAACCTGAAGGACAGGAGAATGGCCCTCATGCATATGGGAACATTTTGCCGTAGACAGGAAGTGATGTAAAGCCAGAAAACAACGACCCAGGATCAAAGGTATCATTAGCCCAGCAGATTTGAGCTGCGGTTCTGTTTAAAATACACGGGTCTGAAGCAGAACTCAGAACCACCTCCTGTCTGCTGTCATCTGAATAAACTGAAGGGAGTTTTATTCACTCCGAGCCTCCAAAGGAAAACTGAGGCCCGGTTGTGGTTCTGCTCTGTGGCCAGAATTCACCCTCTGTTGGACCAGACAAAACCAGTCAGAGCAGCAAAGCGGATCTGAGGGGGAAGTTCTGCTGGATGGCCGCCTTCCACGGCTCGGCTGGCTCTGCTGCAGCGTGAGCAGAGACGGCCATGTTAGATTAGTCATTCAGTTTTGGGTCAGTGACAAAAAACAGTTTTAATGGAAAACCAATCTGGAACCAAGGACTTTGGTTCTGTGCTGATGTCATGGAGATGAACAAATGAGGAAGAGTTGAAGCGGCGCGGCACAGCGAGCTGCAGGAGGATCTGATGGTTTGATTTCCTCACTGAACTAAAACCAGTTTACAACAAAACACATAACATCCTTTCATCTATTTAACACGCAGCTGTTGTCTAACTAGAGATGACCTTCATTACCTAAAGGACGATATTTACACAGTTTGTGTATAGCTGCATAAACGGTTCTGATCCGCTTCTTTCATGGGAATGATCCTAACGAAACGTTTGACAAACAAAAACTAACTGCTGCCTGAATCTTTCTGATGATCAAAGATGGGATTTCTAACTGTCCCGTTTACTGATTGTTCCTCCTCATCATTCAAACATTTCCCGTCTCCCTTCAAACTTTGTTTTTACACAAACTGACCTCTTAAATAAAACCCCATTCATGTGTTTCTCAGACTGAGGGCCGTGACCCCCCAGGAGATCAATGGAGATCGAAAGGGGGCCGTGGGAGAAATAAATCCTCATCATGCTCTACAGAGAAATATGGTTTCTGATCCTGGTTTGAGTCCTCAGTGTAAACACCCCCACAACAGGCACATTACCATCTGCAGGTGACCTTTGGCCTCATATTGGATGAGATGCACTAATGTATCTGGGTCTAAATGTATTTCTGAGCGCTCCTTCAGCATCTTTAGAAAAATGGCGCCTGCTTCTCAGCCTCTCACTGGCTTCCACTTTAGGTTCTTAAAAACGGAGCTTTGCACAATGACACACCACCTGGTGACCTGGTGGAAAGGACTGCAGTGAATCAGAGGAAACCTTTCTGCACGGCATACTAAGTCCAGAACTGTTTAAGAGCCGTGGACTGGTTGTGACAGAGCGCTCCAGAACTTCACTCAGAAAGAGTGCATGTCCAGGAATGATGAATGCGTCTGTTGTGCGACAGTATTTGATCGGTGTCCATAACCACATGATCTCTGGGTTTTTAACGCTGCGTTTGCTCCGCTGCACAGACACTGCTGGAGGTTCTGGTCCAATCACTGCTACGCATCCGTAACCATCAACAATACACTGAG
>JAUZNJ010000009.1:406882-459537 GCA_034780135.1 Jordanella pulchra | reverse complement strand
AACAGAACTTGATTATCAAGGTTTAGATAATAAAGAAAGCAGCTTATAACAAGTTTTCTGACCTTTTAGAAACATGCTGACATGACAATTTCTCACCATGTCGGGATGCAAATTTGTGAGGTTAACTGATATCCTGATGGTTGCATTCAAGTTAATTTACATGAGAAAATTCCAAACTTTCTTCAGACAGGAGTTTTTTTGCTACATTTTCAAGAAAATTTTCTAAATTAAAAAAATGAATCATGATACTTTTCTGGTTTTTTTCTTTGTTGATGTGATTTACCCTTAAAAAGCCTGTTTTAAGGAGGACAGATGCACAAAGAATGAATGGATGACAGAGAGCTGGATGGCTTGTAACAAATCCTCTAAAATATGCATTAATAGAAAAGATAGCTTAGTCTTTATGACTGGTAGGGCTGCTCAGTGTTGACTTAAATTATTATGGTATCAATGCTGATTATATAAAAAAAATTAATAAACCAATAAAAAAAATTTACTTATGCAGTTAAAACCTCAAAGACAAAAAAAGAAAATTGAAGATAAAACTCTCCTACTGTGACACAGTGACATTAAACAGTGCTACCTGGTTGTTTAAAATAATGGTTCTAGTTGGTCACATATTTGATCAGATAATTAAAGGAAAAGGCAAAAAGACAATGAACAATATGTTGAAACAGCATCTAACAATCTCTGATCAAACTACACATTACACAGCATTTGGGTACAAAAACATCCACAATTAACACTTAATTTGTATTGTTGCAATGTGAAATATAGGACAATCTGTTGTTTAAATACTAAATTAATGTAAAAATCACATCCTATTGAAATCCTTAAAACATACAAAAACAAAAAATACAAAATATTGAAAGTCTCCTTGTTATAACCTTGTAAGCTCTAAACAGAGCTGTTCAATCCCAACCCTCCCAACAGTGGAACCGTGGCGTGGCCACCTTCTGCAGCAGTACAGCCACCACCCATGTAGACAACCTGGAGACAGGTCTTAGCAGAAATCAAACCTGAATGACGGATAGCTTTAGCACACAATGACCTCTGTCACTGGGCTTTTGCCCTAAATCAATGTTGCCGATAAGGGTCCCACACCAACGCTTACCTTGATATAGACCTTATCTTAGGCAGGATGAAGTATGAGTAATAACTAAAGACAAGGAACAACAAGACCACTAACCCTACCTTGTCAAACATAATTTACAACCTATATCCTTTTGCTCCCCCTCTGCTGCAGTTAAACAGTAATTACGAGAATTGGAGCAGTGAGTTTGGAAGATTAACCTGTAGGCAGAACTTTGTAAGTATCTGGGCTGCAAATGAGGTGCATTTTTATAAGAAGACAGCCAAAAGACTGATGAAGCCCCGTCTAGTGTTGCCAGCATGCACAAATTAATTTGGAGAGTTATGAGTAACAGCAAGGGTAAAGATTGAGGTTTGAAGTAGAGCTGACAAGAAAAAGAGGTAAAGACTTTATGAGAATTAAAGCACCGAGACCTTCCAGTAGTTTTCATTTTACTGAACATGACAATTTGTATGCGTGTGTGTGTGTGGAGAGTAAAGCAAGAGTAAGAGGCAAGTGGAAAAAGAAAGAGACCAAACATGACATCAAACGTTGCAATTAACTGACCTCTTTCTCTAAGAGTCACAGTCTAAAATAAACTGCCTTTAAAACTCTGATTAAAATATGCCTGGGTTCTCATTCAAAATGACATTTGACAAGGTTAGTAATATTTCAACTTACTGCAAAAACATTCCTTTGACATAATCCTTTTTCCATTAATTTGTAGGGTTGCAGGTAAAGAGTGTGTTTCTCATGAACTCAGAGCAAAACTTTAAAAATAAAAAAGGAGGGAAAAAAAAGAGGGAGTAGCTCTAAACTTCATTTGTGTGTTTAGTTTCACCCACAGAGCTGAAGCTAATGGTTTTTGATCGCTTTTCAGGGCATTTATCTCCTTCTGTAATTAAAACCAGAACACACAACAACAAAAAAAAGAAAAACTGTTGGGTTTTTTCTTTTCTTTCTAACCTCGATCAATATATAGTAAATTAAGAGTGGGGGTGATGTTGTCAAATCATTGAATAACAGAGATCAGGCTTTTCCTGCCAGATACAGATTGAAGGTTCCTGACCTACGAATTCAGTCTGTAAACTATTTGGAGAGTTTTAACTTGTAGAAATATACATGAGAAAAAAAAGTTTGCTGCAGGAAATTAGTTTACATTTAACTAAATAAGATCATCCTCTTTTACGTGTCAAAATAGAGGCTGTTAGCAGATGCCATGGAGTAAAAACAGATTGGGTTCTTAAATGCAATGCCTTTGATGAATAAAAAAAAAAAAAAAACATTTAAAGTTTATGCAGTTCATTCTAATCATGGATGATGCAGGTAAAAGAAAAACTGGATTTTAATCTTTGGTACAATTATAGAGAATGGTGTCAATCAAACCGTTAATGTTTTGTCTTAACCAGATGAGGAGACATGGTAAATGCAACTCAGAAACGGTTCTATTTCAGCTACAACTCAATATCATTTAACAAAAACTTGCAAAAAGAAGAAGCAAGCCATCACAGAGACAGCTGTCAGTTCTGATAAATCAAGCTGGAATAAAGCAGTGACAAAAAGAAACCAGATCTGGTTAGGCCAAACTCTGAAGTTTAACACAGTTTTCACATCCATTCTACTGGCTGTAGAGCAGAATGTGAAGTGTCAGATAATACAATGAGTCAGGCCATAGCTTAGCTGTAGTTGCGCTCAAATGGAAGTGGCACCTCCTATCAGAGGCCTTTCACCAGACAGCTCTATTCTGTCCGTTCTCCTTGTAACCCTCATGACACTCTGGCACCATTTGCAAAAAATAAGAGTGGTCAGTTAAAGCACGCAACTGTCATCTTAGAGATATTGAGTGTAACTCGGGGAGAGATACATGGGGAAAATGTCTGTGCCGATATAGGTATCAGTCAAAATGAGAAATAGATTTCTGTGACATCTTTGTGGAGTCTCTTCAAAGAGTGTGGGTCAAATCCCCCAAACTCTGCAGAGTTTCAGTTTCACTTGTTCAGAAATGTGTGCCTCTTTTATCTCGCATGAGTCAAAAGAAAAAAAAAAGGATTGGGTTTCGTTCTTTTTAAATCTCCACTTATTTTAAAACATCACATCCACAGCTGACAAAAAACTGCCATCTTGCTTACATAACTACTTTTACTCCTTCTATTATGCTCCTAGATATGCTCATTTAAAACCAATAATATAGAATAATTAAATATGTATCGTGAAAAGACAGTTGGATTTCTTTTAGTGGGACTTCTCTACAAACTAGTTACAATCTTGACAGAGTTTGCGAAGATAAATCTCTTGACCTAATGGATCAACTACATTAAAACTAATGAGCAAAATAAGAAGGTCAAAACTTGGGGCACAGTCTCATCATGCTTCTTTGATTACACAGTCCTCCTAAAGGACGACCTGGCAGAGAAGTTTAACCTATCAGGCAATCAGACCACTGAGACACGTGAAACTCAAACCACAGACAGGATGGGGGTTGGGGTGGTCCTGACGATGCACCAGTGAAGAAGAGCTCTCAAGTATCTGTTTTCAGTGTTTCAAACAACAATGCAGATGGGTCATTTAATGCTAATCCATGACGATTTTTCCCAGTCTTTTGCAAAAATTATCCCATCACTGGATTTTTTTCCTATCTAAATGTGCAAAGTTTATGCCTATCTTCTAAGCAACTGACTGTAGCCAGGCTAACTGAGCAAGAAGAACGACTGATTAACCAGTTAATATCAGCTTTTGAGGTTTCCAGTGTTCTAAAAACAAGATAGCAATAATTCAAAAACTCAGCGTAAAAGCCACTAATTGGTGACTATATTGAGTTTCTGCTGAAACCTAAATCAAACAGTTTTTTCAAGCAGCAGCAACTGCCTGTGATTTACACATTAGTCTGTTTGAGATACATAAAATGAAATTTAGGAATAAATATCAGAAATACATACCAAGGTTTTTTTTTTTTTTTTTACATATGCATGCTCTTGAGGAAAAATACTGTCCCTTGTTAATTACTTTTAAAGGAATACTGTTTGGAGCCCTATCACCTAGTATTAGCCAGCTATATAGTTTGGCTATGGGCTTGTTATCTAGGCTACAGGCTATTGCTGAACAGACAAGCTATTTAAGCCTCTTGCAATACAAAGTTTACTTTTAAAAAGCATGACCCTAACAGAAATAAGTAGCTCTCCTTTATATTTTAAAACAATCAAAACTTAAACAATCAACTTATTTTCTTTTGAACAAGAGGAATGTATAACTAATAATGTGTCGATGAACACATGAGAGGCGCCTTGCATAATGATTTAGCTCCAAACACTCAGGAAAACTCCTATTACACTCAAACTTCTTCTGGCATCTCAATTTCAAAAGATTGAATGTTAAAAAAAATTAAAAACCTAGGTTCAAAACTATGAATTTTGAAAACTGAGATATACCCTGTCAGTCAGCCCATTCCTATTAGAAGATACTATATATTGTTAATGACTTTATATGTGTGCAATAGAGATCAAGTGATACAAAGTTTTACACGCTGATTTCTTTGGGCGCATTGTCTTTGATCTAAGAACATGGTATTATCTTGGTATGGCTCGGGCCAGGGACCCAAACATTTACAACGTGTATGATGCAATGATGTGACGTGATGATGTGGCAGGGTGTATACTGGAGTTGTATAAAATGCTTCTTTAATCAGGATTTGGGGCTGCTGCTAACTTTCTGACAAAGTGAGCCCCATGGTACCATCGTATCAGTGCAACCTGTCTGGTCTGAGTAAGGTTCCATTTCTGTAAAAGCTGTTGTCTTGTTTTCTAATGTTTTAACTCATAAACATTATAAAATGATGTTTTAATTGTTTGGTCCAAGTGATCCCTTCTCAGGAAAGAATCAGGGAGAGAAAAGCTTAAAGATGTAAACACAGAGCTTTCTGTTATATATTAAAAGGAAGCAATGATTAAAAAAATGTTACACAAGTCACAATGTAATCAAAAACAACAGATCTATAAACAAAATATTAACAATAAATAGCAAATTAAGGGAGTGACAAGCATGTGCTTCACGTGATTTTGAGGTTAAATGGACTGATGAGTTTGCAAATGCATTCACACATTGGCCAATGTTTACAAAAAAAAAACAGGCTATAATCGACCAAATATATGATGATGCATGCGTCTACCTGTGGTTGCAGTAGTGAGAGTAATTTGCATTGTTCTTGTGAAAAGAAAGTAAATTACACTATTAAATGATTTTGCTTTAACATGTGATTTCTGTTTTTTATTTTTGTTGTTTTGTTTTTTTCCCTTCCATAAGCTTTAATCATCAAAATACTTGTCAACTTTGTCTTTATTTTAAGGTCAGCCAAGACAGAACATAAAACTATAAACTTAGGTCCAGATTTGTGCATCTATTATGCAAATCGAATTTTATTTCTGTAAGTGACACTACATCAGCTCAGAGATTGTTCAGGATCAAATCAGTTTGCTTCAAGCAATTCACGATGTTGTTTGATAAGGAAACACTAAAATATAAAATGTAAAAGAAAACAAAAGAAAAAAAAACAAGGTTATATGAGGGACAGGAGGCCTATAAAAAGGAGTCAACTGTCTTGGTTATCTATAAGGAAGCACTTATCACAAGCAGCCAGGTCCACACTGTGACTGATGGGCCTCCACAGAGCATGAGTACGACCACATTATCTGGTCCACACAGAGCCCCTCTTTAAACACAAAGGCAGAAATATGAAGCATTTCTTCCTTAGTTGTCAACCTTTAAAATATCTTATTTATGTTTTGCTCTTAAAAAGGAGAATGCTTAGTGCTCCTATGCCTACAAACTCAGACAGCATACCAAATATCTAACAGATTTAAAATAACCAGAAAGCTTAAATCATTGAAGCCAAAATTCAAGCACACAAATAGAAACAATAGATTATCAGTAAAAATATCTTCCAAAGAAATAGCAAAAACCTCCCTTTCTACATTAAATGTGTTGATAGAATGCACCCAGATCCCTCTGGATAGCCGTTTAATGCTAAGGTATAATTAATCTATTATGATAAAAAAGAAATTATATATTATTAAAAAAAACAAAAACGGAGAGGGAAAATTTTTTGGCACAAGAAGGTATGCAGCTTGTGTATTGCTTTAAACATTCACATAATGGCCAACGATGGCATATGATGCAGACATTTTTTCTTCAACAGGGTGGCATGTTCAAACTCCTGCTCCTTCTGTTTGAGTTGTGTTCTTGGTAAAGATACTTTTTGAAAAAATACATAATAATAATAATCTTTTATCTGGAGGTGTTTGAAGGCGCTTTTTGTTTTGCTGTGAGCCACGATCAACATTACATGTAAAGCAAACCCTGGTCCTTTTACAATGTTATTCACGATGTTCATGAGAAATGCAACTAAAAAGTCCTAGTTGTTGAATGTTTTATTTCTTGAAATCCGTGTAATCCAGCATAATACATGCCTCTAGAAATCTGACTCATAAACAACTATTCTACACAAGTCTGAATTACTCAAAGCATAGGCTGTAATAGTAAATCTATTATGTAAATGGTAACCACACTATGCATCATATAGGCTATCCTTGAAAGGACAAAATCAAGGTTTATTAGGGTTTTTGTTTTTTTTTAGAATGCATGCGATTATATGTAAAAAATACATTTCTGGACAGAACTAATTTTTTTTTTTTTTTTTGCAATATTTAATGACAGCTGCAAACAATCCTGTAGATTTATATCTAAACAGCTTGATAAGTTCTGCACAGTACAAAGGAATGCTCATTTCATGACAGCAACAATACCAATCACTACTTTGATTTTTTTCTACAATCTTTATAGCTAAAGACATACGAATACTAAAATTCCTTTGTATGAAGCTCATAAATCTATCCATCCAAAATCATACAGTTTGAAATATCTCTGTTCAATTTTATAATAATACAAAAAGAAAATTAACCAAACAGTTTGACATCTAAAGATTAAGAAGACTTGCTAAAGTCAAACTAAACATCAGAAAGAGGAAGAATAGGGATGTTTCTAAGTACTAGAGAAGATGGTGGGGTATTTTAGAAACAGATGACTACAGGTGAGCTTCCTGTAAAAATGTTTAATGTTTACAGATAATGACAGAGAGGAAGTATCTACTAAGTTGGTGTCATCAATCTACTTTCTATAGCAATCTATCCTTGCAGGTCTCTGGGGGGTATGGTGTCCATACCTCCAGCTTAGACTTTGCATAGGTCACCAGTCCATTACAAGGGGACACAACTATGATGAAGACCCTCTAGACTTAGACTTAGACTTGACTTTATTAATCCCTTGGGATTACTCCCTTCGGGAAATTGTATTTCCAGTAGCAGGAAAAATTGCACATACATATCATACATATGAGAAAAATTAGAGACAGACTGACCTGACAATCATGTTTTTGGACTTTGGGATGAAGCCTGAGTACCTGAAGAAAGCCCATGGGTGTACAGGGAAATCATGCAACCTCCATGCAGAAAGATGTTAGGCTGGAGTTTAATCCCAGGAGTTTGCTAAAAGATAACAACGCAGTCAGCTATGTCACTGGGCAAAGAGTTTATTTGATTGGGCCAAAACTGTCTCATAAAACAGTCAGAGGAACACATTTTTAGGCACGAAAGGGCTGATCATTCCTATGTGTGTAAACATTCCAGGCTGGTGCACAGCGAATGTTTTCTGGGCACACTTTTGGCTCCTTAAACAGCCCATGTATATATAGATAACGGTATACCATCTGGGCTGTACGGCAGGGCAGTGGTTAGGGCTGTTGCCTCTCAATTATCCCTAGGTGTGAGTGAGTGTGTGTGCATGTCTGTACGTCTTTGTGTGTCTATGTGTTGCCGTGTGACAGACATGCGTCTTGTCCTGGGTGTACCCCGCCTTACTGCCGGAGATAGGCACCGGCCCAACCGCAACCCTGACAGATGAAGCAGGAGAAGATGGATAGATGGATGGTATACCACAGCTTCAAACCTTCCAGACCGATTTCATCAGAATAACAAAAAGTTAATTTTACTAGATTGGCTACACATTCACCAAATCACAATCCAAAGAAATGTTTGCATATAGTGGAATGGAACAGCCACTTCAAGGATGTATCTAGCAGACAAACATGTAACAAATGCATTGAACAGATCCTAATCCTGTAGGAATATTTCTGGAAATTTGTTAAATCTATTCCATAATGAAAGTTCTGTAGAAAGAAACAGTCGTACCTCATTGAAAGAACATGTACCTGATGAAATGGTTGGTGAGTTTATGTGACTCCATTCTACAGCTTTAAACTTATTATCAGGTTAATCCAGACTCCAGTCTGTTTCAAAGTTTACTGGAGCCTTTAAATTATTTGTTGGAGTGACCACTACAAAAAGTCTCCATGTGTCTTAGCCTCTCTTTGGCATTCTTTTGATAAACGCTGCTGACTTCTTACTAGAATAAAACCCAGAAGGTCAATGTAGAGGGAAAAAAAAAGGACTGGGAAGAGACAGGAAGGCAAAGAAACCGAGGGTGAAAAAAAGTGTCTCTGCAACTGTGACGACATACATTGTGAAAGCTGACAAAAAAATGCACGTTCATCTTAAAGAAAGTTCCATAGCGAAACAGGAATTCATGGAGTAGACATGCTCACACCTCATTTTACTCGAGGCTCTCCTCTCCATCTCAAAGTGTCACAGGAAGAGCAGAGACAGGGGGAGGAGTATATGCTGCTGCCTTTCCTGCTCCTCGTTCATACAAACAGCAACCATGTCAAAGTGGCTCTTATGCTCAGCAGTAAATGACAAATTTGGATAATTCGCACAAACAATCTGACTAAAATAAACAGCAGACACGGAAGCTTAACCTGAGCTAAATCCTCAGGCTGCAACAGCCCTGCGAGTGACGATTATACCCCAGACGCCTTAAACAATGCGCCAAAACGAACACCCTTAAAAGCATGAAATCCTTGAAGCATCAGAGCCGACTTGTCATTTACCATTAATATTCCACTTTGCCTGTGCTTTGGGGGCCAGCATTGCACTTCTGTGTGTTACTGTGCCCTAAAACAAACACTTGCAAAGCCCTTAAGGAGCCACCACAGTGAAATACTATTTTTGTTAGTAGGGGAATATTCTACAGGAGGATATAACAAAAGAAACAATGAAAGGCCATGTTCCTTCACTGCATGGGGCATCATTTATTATATATGAGAGAAAGGCTTAGTCGCTTTTCTGCCTGACTCAGAAAAAAAAACTGAACAACATGAAAACAAATTTTTATCTGCATTTATAAAAACTAATACAAAGTAAGATTGGCTAAAATATCACTTCGCTGAAAAGCATCGAATGTTCAAAGAAGACAGCGCTTCTAAAAACAAGTGTTGTTTGCATATTTATGCTTTTGTGATTTTAGATTTCTGGAATATTTGCTTATCAAAACATAATACCTCTGATAATATTAAAATATTGTTTAAGTGTGTTGTGCTATATTTTGGTTATTTTGCATCTATTTGGATTTATTTAACTATCTTCTGTGATTCTCCTGAGAAAATTTGTTTCATATTGAGATGAAAAAAGTGTGAGATTTTTATTGTAATAAAAATATTATTTAAGCCTCTAATCATTTGTCATTCTTTTATCCCCGTGGTATTAAAAATGGTACCAAATAATAAATATTTTCCTGGGTAACCCTAACACCAAGTCAGCAGTTATACGACTATTTGGGTGATTGTTAGATTTTCTTTGAGATCAACACTGCTGTGGTGTTAATTTTATATCTAAACTCTGTTGCATACATCTTGCCAGATACATCAGGTAAAGGGAGGCAGAGCACAAGCCTCTGAATTCTCACTCTATAACTCCAGGAAAAGCGGGATTTTCCTTGTAGAGGCCTATAAAGTCCAGCCAAATTGTATCATAAGAAGCAACAACCTGTGGGCAACCCTTCTCAGGTGACATCCTGTATCTGCTCTGGATTAGTGATGTACCAGCTGCAGAAGCTGTTATTACTCATATCCTTCTACTCTATGACACAAGCATAGACAAGCTGACAGTCTGCAGGCACATATGCTCACTGTGGCTGTGCTTTAAAAAAAGTATACATTTTCCTCTAGTTTATCAAATAAGTTATGTACTTTAATGCACATTATACAAATTTACTGCAACAGACCAATCAAAAGTGGTGTGTAATTGTAAAATGCAAGAGATACATTTCTTAACTAAGAATTATATATATATATATATATATATATATATATATATATATACATATATATAATACAAATATTACTCTGGTAACAGCATAATATCCACTGAAATTAATTGGCATCAGTAGTTACATTAATTAGTAAATGGAGTCCACTTAATGTATGCGTATCTTAATGTCAGTATAAATCCAGCTGTTCTGAGAAGGCTTCACAGGTTACTTAAGGAAATTAATAAATAACATGTATGACCAAGATGGTGCCATGAGATGGTTGCCTTGACACCCAACTTGCCATAGTTTGTGTATTTTAGTGTGCCTGTCTTGGTCATCGCTGTTATACTGCAGTCACTTTAATGAGAGACCAGCATTTAAAACTTAGGGCGACCTTTCTAAGCAGCTTTCCTGAGATCTTTTTGTGAGGTCATGTTTTCAGACATTTCATTTTTTATGCCTTCAAAACTACCTATGGTGACAAACCAAAGAAGGGACCTACAGAGGTGGAGACTATGTTCTTGGCTAATGATCCATCTGCTTCTTTAAGTCTGTTACCAACTAAAAGGACCCCAACCTTATCCTGACTGTTTTTTTTCTGCAAGTTTAAAAATCTGCAGTTCACACCACACTCACACGTAGCAGGTCTACCAACACCTTCCCTTTCCTATCTAAAGCCCTCCCAACACTAAAGGTCACAGATGTAAATAAAAAGGATCGTCTTAAATTAGACAAAAAAAAGCGCCAGGTCTTGATGGTATTTCTCCACCATACGTGTAATGACCAAATGACTTCAGACCCAATGTCTGTGGTCTTCAATATTGTTTGAGTGCCTGGTGTTGAAGCATATGAAGGACATCAGAGGCCCCCTGTTGGACCCCATGCATTTTACTTAAAGAACATGCTAACAGATGACACAGTTAACTTGGGTCTTAATTTTGCAACACCTGGTTCACAAAGGGAGGTACACCAGGATCCTGTTTGTGGACCTCAGCTTTTTTTCAACATCAGACATCCTCCAACAAGAACTCACCCAGCCGACTGCCCCCACCTGTCAGTGGAAGAACAGCTTCCCAACTGATCACTAGTAATGAATTAAGTCAGGCAGAATCTTCTCCTGCACAAGACTCCTCAGCACAGGTACTCCGAAGGGAAGCACTCTTTGCACTCCCCTCTTTTCGCTGTACACAAACATCTGCCTCTCAGCTGACCCGTCTGTGAAACTCCTGTGGTTTTCAACTGTTATCGGTCTGATTTGGGACAGTGACTTGGCTGGTCACTGGGGAGCTGCTAATTCAATAAACATTGCTGGGATGACAGTGGCACTGCCAATATTAAGCCTGCTTTGTGCACAGATTTAGCTCATCCACTAAGCAGGACAGGTCCAAACTGCATTGAATGATTAGGTATGCAGAGGTTATTTTTGGTTCTGAGCTCCATTCAGAACTTGTTAAGATGTAGGGTCAGGAAGAGGGAACGTACAAACTTAAATCTCTGTCAACCACACAAATCCTTAACCTGACAAGTCAGATTGATAATGTTGAGCACTAAGGTTTGGCTGTACACATTGGTCATCTGGGGCTGCTCCAGTCAAACCTGATGGGGGGAGGGAGGGCCTATTGAGCTGACTGTTGAGGTGACACCTAGTTCCCATCTACTAAAGTTTGGCTGAAATCATGGTAACAAATGACATAGCAGCAAACACCTTGAGAGACCACAACAACTTAGGCTTTTAAACTTTTTCCGTTCCTCTTTCAAAGACGAAATTGTAGACTCTGACATAACAAATGTGACAGCAGCAGCTATGCGAGCGTCCAAATGTGTTGCCATGTTTTGTAGGTTTAGCTGTGGGGTAAGGAGCCCTCGCTTTAATTACAGGTACACGGCTCCCCTTTACATCGTTTTTGCGTTTTTATAAATTTTTCTCTAAGTGGACAGGCATCTTTCTGCTGTGTGTTCCAAACTGTTATTTCCTCAGTAATCATAGCATCGCCTCCATTATGTATATGAAAAGTGTAACAAGGAACCCCAAGGATAGATCTATATTGAGATATACAAAGAATCCGCTTTAAAAGCATGATGATTATTTGTTGCAAATGCATAAGACTACAAATTACATCAAGATACAACTTTTAAAATGAATTAAATACAACACCAAATGTAAAACATTACCTCTGTATGTGCAATCAACCATTAACAAATTTCAAATTGGACATGTATAGCACCAAACCAAAAAGTATTAACCCCCATATCATATGGGAGAGAAATGAGCCATACAGTCCATTATTTTGCAATAAATCATGTTTTGTGGAAGGTTGACAGCTTTTTATCAGATCTAACCTTTTCAAGCTTCTATTATGAGAGCCAACATTTTCAACTCTGACACATTTGCACTTCATATACTGCATAGCTGATTTATGTTGGCAAAGATTGTGGCACTAAATCCATTTTGATGAGATCACATTTTTGACTAAATCCATTTAATAAAGTATGAATGTTTAAGAGCTTCGTATAAATCAAATCATCACTTTATCTAAACAACACTTACAATATTAAAATTAGAAAGATCTCCTTGAATGAAACATCCACATTTTGATTCATTGGATAATGTTTATTACCCAGCTGCATGCAGATCACCGCCATGCTTTCTTTCCAAACATATGATGCAAATGTCAGTGATTGCTGATTCAAGGAAGAGAAAAGTGATGACAAAAATGTTTATTCATAAATATAGTCATCTCAGATTTTAACAAATTAACTGCATTTTAAACACTGCAAGCTGTTTGCAACAAACTGCATGTGTTTTACTTATATTGTGCATTGCACTTCAAATCTGTATATTCTGTGGAACATAAATCACATTTCCTGAAATAAGCAAATAGCAAATTATTTTGACTTGCTTTTAGCACACTGTAATATACATAGATAAGGCTGCTTTCCATGATATGAAATACAGTTTTTGCTTATTTTTGGTAAATGAAACACTGCAGTCTGGTGATTGACCAATACAGTTTTTCTTTTGAAAGCTGATGTTGATACCATTTACTGTGAAATTAGTCTAGTCGATTCCCAATGTGTGCTGCCAAGCTCTTGGGCTAATTTCTAAGGCTGGTGTTGCTTTCTCTTACCTCATTGCATGATCAAAACGACACGACAAATATTAAACAATGCATAATTTAAACAAGAAGAAATATTAATTAACAAAACAGTAATAATGAGTAAGAAACCCTGTGAGCAGCAATAGATGCACTTCACGCAATCTCAAGGCATAGCTGCTGAAAGCTCTAATGAAATGGCGAAAGTATGCGTGCATCAGCTGATATCGAAACAAGAAAAAAGAAAAACAGCCGATAATATACTGCTGATATTTTGACCTGTCTCTGCTGTAGTTACAACTGATTCAAATTGCAATTCAAGTAATATGGCGTGGTAAATACAATACGGAGTGCAAAGTAGGGCTGAAAAAAATAATCGGATTAGCTATGATTAATTAGATAACCAAGAATATAAATGTAGTAATTTAGAAACTGATTAATATCTTATTAGAGTAAACAGACTAAACAAAGCCATTAACTGTAAGAACATATGTAGAGCAGAAATGAAAAAAAAAAAAAAACAAATACAAAAAGTACAAAATATACATTCACATTTAGCATCAAGATGAAAACCTTTTTTACAGTAAATGGCAACTAAAGATATACAATTTGTAATGTTTTTGCCCTACTCAAGCTTTCACCAAATATCAACACTGCAACTATTTACACTACTTTTGCAGCACAGACTGTTTTTCTCACATTAAAACAGAAACATCATTGGAGTTATGCTCCACAATGCGGTTTGTACTGCTTCTCTCAACCAATAAAAAAGTATTATTCCAAACTAAAAAAAATCACAAGGATTACTTTACTTTTAATTAAATGCTATCAAAACACACAAAAATATTTTAACTATTAATAGTTATTCATAGGAGCACCAACTTGGACGTCAAAAAATCCCATCATAACAGGTATAGGGCAGAAGTTTACATATGATTAGTTTTCTTGTGGAGGAAACGTCGGCAACCCTGACGAAGTTCACCATATCTTAGACAGCACAGTTAGGGTAATGACCTCACAGGAGTACATATTTCTCTACAGCCTGTGTTTAACCTTACACACTTCTCCTAAAACACATGAAAAACTCATTATGTGTTTAATATTCACAAGCAGGTGAATAATTTTTATGCAACTCTGATAGTTGGGCAAGATAGATCGCTCAATTATCTGAACATCCGTCAGAGCAGAGGGCTCGTCGGCTCTGGAATGCCACCAGCTAAAGATTGATGGCTGGAAGACACCAATAGCCCCTGTTTCACCATCTCATCCAGGCACTGGGCCTGAACGCAGCATCTGAGTCTGCACCAGGCAGCTTTTCCTCTCCCTTTTTCCATCCTCTGTCTTCTTTTCTTGGGAGCATTGTAGGTGAAGCGTCATTACCCCTCACTCCACTGAAGAGGGGTTCATTATGGGGTTAGTGTGTTGGCAAGACTATTGCTTGGATGATAAATGCAGTTGTTGAGGGCTTTGGAGGGAAAATCAGTTCTGTTTTGTTTGTTTTTCTGTTTTTTTTTTCTTTCAGTCTACAAAAAAATGCCCCGACTATACTTTGCTTGAAGGCAACCGAAGAGCAATTAACACGAGCATTGGGTGAAGCGGCTCAGTTAAAGCAAAGAGGGAATTCATGAAAAAATAAGCAAATCACTGAAAACGTCAATCAGAAGCAATGAGGTAATTACCAAGAGCGGTGTGCAATTCCAAGGGCAATAACAAAGAAAGCAGTTTAGAGTCAAGGTCTAAAATCAGATTTTGAAGGATGAAGGAATGGACAAATAAACGAAACGTCCATCCTTAAATCTTTCTCAAAATAACAAAACCCAATACGAGGTGAGATACAAAGCAATAAATTAATACGATCCCTCTCTTACTGCCTGATTTTCAGTTAGAGACCTAAAACATGAAATTTCACTTTCTTTGCTCAAAGCCTATTTACGCATGTATATAACAAAGATAATAAAACCTAAAAATCAATGTGTTTAAAAAGTTACAAGGCTTCTGGAAAAAGGTACCATCCACAGCTTTTTACTTTGTTCTCTATACAATGTTCAATTTGCTTCTGGACCTACTCGGTTAAAACCTTAATACACTTGGACAAGACAATGCCAACCAAAATAAATGCAACATACCTTAAGGCTAATGTTTAAAAGAAACATAGATTGGAATGACAGAAACCATCCCATCATAAGGTTTGTGTCTGCTGGCAAAAGCTGGTAAGCCTTTCGGCAGGTACCATCTATTGTTGACAAAGGTAGGTTTCTTTGAGCTTGAATTGAAATTATTGAGTTTCTTACATCTAAAATAATCGGATCACAAGTTATATACACACGTACACTCCAATCCTAATTTGAAACTAAAAAGAAAAAGATAAAAGTAAAAACAAACTTGTTATTAATCAAGACTTTGAGATCTTTGCTGAATTTAAAGAGCTGAATGATACTTGATGGAGAGTTTTCCCAGTCAAACATAAATTTTCTTTGGAGGAATTCTTAGGCTCTGGTTTTAGATTACCAAACATTTTGGGGTATGAAATGATGCTGCCTGGTCATATGTACCAATCATCTGTCTTTTCATCTTTTGACAACAGATAACAGTTCCTCTAGATAAAGTACTAATAGTCCTCTGTAAGTAAAAGACACCATATGACTGAGAAGTAATATCTGGAGCAGGTAAAAGCTCAGTTGTCTGGATTGGATCTGGATTATGATCCATTCGATTTCAGAAATGTGAAACAAAGAGTTTCAGAAACAATATTTTTTTTACCTTACAGACAAAACTTACATTACATTAGGACAAAATGAAAAGTTGAGCAATAGGTGTTACCTTTAATACCATAAATAAATAAATACATACATACATACACACATATATCTTTAAACATATTGTTGTCTACATTTAATAGGTCAACACAGCATATAAGAGTACAAACTAAATCCCTTTGCCCAACAGCAGACTTTGACTTTTGACAATTCTAGTTTGAAGCAGATTTCAAAGTCCATAAAGCGTTTTCCCCTTCAGACCTTTTTCCCCTTAATCCATCCAGAAATGTGATCCTAATGTGGAACTACACAAGAGCCAAAAACATACAAAGACAGCTCGTCTCTGCCAGGGTTTTGGACACAACGCCTAGGAAAGGCCCCTCCTGGCAATCCAATGCCATGTCACTAAATGTCAGATGGCCATCACAGCTGATTGGAATCAGTGCTGTAGTGAGTTACTGGGGTCCAGTGCCAAGTAAGGCACGGATGTGAACCATCAGTCTATTTGCTGTTACATGGGTTTCTCATTATAGCCATTGGTAAGAAATCCTGTACACAACTGACAGCAATATTAAACAAATATTCTTTTTCAAAGCAAAAGCGTTTTATTTTTCTTTACTTTCAAAAAGAACTGATTGGGAAATCTGACTTTTACTCCGTTGCTGCAGTTTTGTACAATGAATCCAAACAAATACTTGTGATGGTTTCTACACTTGTTTTAAACAGTACTGTTTTCACAGTAGGAAAAAATGCACCAAATTTTGTTTTTTAACTGGCAATGATGTAACCATTCCAGCAATTCATTCAGAAATTTGATCACACACAAGTTGGTTTCTACAACGGTCAGACCACAGAGGCTTGTTCCTGTCCAAAAGTTCTCATGACAACAGATGTAATGCATTAATCACCCACTTCCTAGCCATTTCTTCCAACACAATGTCTGTATTCTGCCAAACAATCGAACCTGCCGACAGACCACTCTGGCAGCAAAAAGGCTCTAATAACAGGGGTGAATGTGGAAGTAGTGCAATGAACAGAGGCACCGTGAGGAATTCTGTGGTAAAAGCAACCGGTACCAAGGAGGAAGTGGTGAGAGTTGTTGGAAAAGATACAAGCAACTTTTGTGATAGTGCAAAGTTGATGGTGGTTTGTGGTTAATAAAAAAAAGAAGGTAAGCTAAGAAAATAATGACAGGTAAAACAAAGAGGAGGCTGACCTGTTCCAGTAGCTCCAGAACTGATCATTGAGGTAGGTTCGATGGCTGTTATCATCTCCAAAAGATGCTTTGCTTTCAATCCAGTGTATGATGTGCCCTTCTACAGCTTTGTTAAATAAAAAACAGAGACTTTTGTCAAACAAATTGTGACGCCTAGAAAAGTCCAGCAGTGAACAGCCAAACTGGAGGGTGATTAAGCCACAAAATGTCAGTAGTTGACATTGTCAGTAAATGATTTAAACAATGCTAAAGCACTCATTTTGATAAGCATGATAGTTATTTAAACCCCAAAATTTAGTTTCAAAGAAAATCTGAGTACAACATAGTACCAAAGAAATGATACTGATCTAAAAGCATGTTATAACCATTTTAGGGTCTATACATTCATAGTAAAGACTGCTGACTTGGCAGTTGTCTAGGAAACAGTCTACGAGACCCTTTATAAGGAGGATAAGATTTAAAAGCTCCTTGCTAAAGTCACAGAATAATGTATCCAAACATATACATGGAATATTCCTATCAAAGCTATTAAACCTCAGCTGAACTCGAGGCTGATGGCCTCCGTGCTGCACTGTCATGATGCAGCTAAATTCATACTAAAGGTGGCCTCACCAGATATAAAGTACATATACTGGAATATATCTAAAATATGTTGCCATACAGAAAATTAGATTCAAACATTTTGCCAGTGTTTTGTATTCAACACATTTTGTTTTGGTTTTCAAAGAGCCATAAACTGCAATCGAAGGATTAAATCCAAAATATATCACTCCTTATAATGAATCTCTAAGTTTTTGCCATTAGAATAGATTAACAAAGCGTCTAATTCATTAAAGATGCGTATGTATTTAAAAACATGCATGAAACGAACAATAACTCCCCCAATTCAATTATCCAACAGGTTTTTATGTGTACTCACCAACAGGCACCTCTAAGATGATATCCGGTGTTTTGTCGTAGCCCATAGTTCTCAGCTGGTTTTCATCTACGAGATATTAAGCAGAGATTTTTCATATTTTTTTACATCTGAGATACATTTTCTGTCCATTTATCTGATTTTTGATTTCTACTTTGAGCATTAATAGGCATGTATCATAAACAGTCATTGATCTGATTGTACTGTAATCATTAAGAAAACTGCAATTCAGGGAGAAAAAAAGTTTAGTAAACTAGCTTTCTGGGCATGTCCCATATCTGCAGTCTATGCACTAAAGCGTGTCATGTTCAATTACAAAGCTTTCGCTTCAGGACGCAGTTTGGCTTTACTTGAGAAAATATATCACTGGACGAGGACGACTTTGGCATTATACCTTCTGTAGCTTGACCCCTGACTGTGCATGCTGCAGCCATTGTCCTTGACTTCTGCTGTGCTCTGGTCATTATATTTACAACACCTGATTTCTCCATTAAATCTCAGGCTGACCAGGTCATCCAGTTCCAAGGGCCTGCCTCTTTGTCTTCAGCCAAGCTCAACTAATGGGGCATGGAAAGGAATTGAGAAGAGATGGAGGGTGGCGGCAAGGAGGTAGCATCATCAGCCAAGGGTGAAAGAAGAGAGCCGAGAGAGGTCAGTAAAAGCTGCCAGAGGCCTGTGGTACGGAGGGGCACCCTGAACGTGGTGATGCAGTTGTAAATGCATGTGTGTGTGTTTATGTGTGTCATAAGCACTGAAAACTCTACTCACACACACTGAGCATGAGGATATGATCGCCGTTTTACATCAGCTTTGATTAAAATTAATGGGCCATCCCTGCTGTTGGGTAGCTTATTTCCAATCCATTTATCAGCTGGGGTGAGGCTGTTTCAGTAGCCCCCATGCCCCTTGAACTCAGTTTTAGAACGGTCCTCTGTGCAGCCCTGAAGAAAGGTCTGCTCTCCATTTCCAAATAAATGATTTGGTCTCAATGAAGAAGGAAATGACTTTCATCTTTCATCATTTATCTGACCTTGGAGTGATGCGAGGAAGAGAGACTTGAAAACTTAATTTGATTCTTTGTAACAAGTAAGAGTAGAAAATGGGTCAGAAATTTTTCCTTGAATCTTTTTTTAATCTTTGACCCGGTGATACATATTGTCTGTGATTCTGTTTTTTTTTTTTTTGTTTTTTTTTTTAAGAAACATAATTTTACCAAAGAATTAGTGATGCACCTATTCCAGTTTCTGGCCACTCACTGATCTTTAAAAAGCCTCATCTGCCAACTCCAACTTCCAACACTGTCAGGTGCTGTAAGCTCACATTATACCATTAATGTTCCAATCTTATTTCATAAAAAACTGAACAATACCTCTGAAACAAATACAAGCTTGTATTTACTGCATATATGCTCTCAAATATAAATTAACTATGGAATTATAGACATAGACTTTAGCCAAACAACTACCTCATAACGCAATTTAAAAAGTGATAAGAAATGAAAAAATCTGCTCACCAAGAAATGAAAGATTTCTCTCCATCAGCTTGTCTCGAAGCAACACCTCATGCTCTTGGCCAACAGCGCTGAGAACAATGTCAAGGATTTCAACATTGACCCACAGAAGCATTTTATGACCACTTAAATAGAAAAACAATGTTTCCCAAGAACGTAGACTATGCTAGAAAAGTAAAGCTTATTTACAAAAAGGCTCAAAAGAAAAAAAAAACAATGAACTAAATATTTAAGAAGTAGGGGGAAATGTTTCCATAGTGAAAAATGTTTGGCATAAAAGCAACACTTTTTTTTAAACCTGTGTATGAATGCAGAACGGTTCAATGTGGACAATCTTCTTCCCATCATGCAGCTTTTAAAAAGGTAGCAGAGAAATGATGCTAAATCAAAATCCAATGAAGATCACAGATAAATCAGAGCTTAATGAACTTAAAGTCTGTTCTTTGGTAAAGTTCTGTTTTTTTAGTTAACCGTTGGCAGGGGAGAAAGAAAGGTCAACTGAACAAAACCTATGTCAGCATTTTGTTTAACAGCAATATGGTCTGGGGATAGCTCTAATTTTTAACTTGCACCTATTTTAATCATGGCAACACCATCAAGAATTTGCACCACCTAGTATCATTGTTGTGCATATCTGTCAATAAATGTGAAAACACAATCCACTTTTCTTGGGGGGAAATAATAGAGAAACAGTTATGGCCTTATCTGGTCACAATCTCTCATTCAGATATAGATCTAGATTGATGATAAGGTACCCCCAATACTTCATGTTCTTGTCTTACTCAGAGATGAACCTGGGGGTTAGCTTTAGAACAAGTTCCCACTGCATAACCCAAGGGTGTTTACTGTAAGCTTGTCAACTTGTCTCAAAGATCTTTTATCTAGAGAGCAAAGTCTGTGGTTCCAAGTCATAAAGGTCCAGCAGAAGCAATTCAGTCCCTGACCATTAAGTTTCCATCACCATGTATACTTTCTGTATTTCTTTATGCTTGGCATCCATTAATTTGGTTTAGAAGGCAATTACTTTTAGACATGTGTCGGTTGGTTCAAATAGCTTCTTTTCTTAATTAATCATCAAATTAATAGAACTTTTAGAAACTATTTAGATTACCCTTTTGTGATTTTGAATTAGTTGGATGAATTGAAACATCAAAGTGTGACAAAGTAAACAGGGAAGTCACTTGAAACTTTTTTCTTTTTTACCCAAACCTGCATTAATGCCATAATGTAAGCATAAATGGTATGGAGAAAAAAAAATACAAGTTTTATTTATAACATGAACAGCATGTCATATCCTTAAAACCTACTTCTAATAATTACAGCCTTTTACAAAAGGCTCTGTCAAAAATAATCCCGTCAAAACAATAACCTTAAGCCCATTTCAAAAAGAAAAGAGGTACTGTTAAAAACTTCTATCATCATTTTATTAAATTACAGATTCTATAATATTAGTACAATTTCAGTGCTGGAAAATTTTCTCCAAGGCTTCCGGTTTTCCCTATAATTTAGATCGTAGTGCTAAACTGAATACAAGGAAAGTCTTGATCAGTGACACTTTATGCTGCATTTCATTCTATTTTTTATTTTAATTATAGGTCATTCCATATCTGAAATGAAATATTACTTGCTATCCAACTTATTGAAATGAAATATTACTTGCTATCCAACTTATTCTCTTTTATACTCAACCGAGTACAGAACTAAGTAATAAATACATATTCTACTTAAACTTAACAAAACCATAGTTAAAGGATTGTGATGTTTTGTATGTTGAATAAATCAATTATAAATAATCCAACATCCCATCAGAAAAAGTGCAAAATGAAAGCCACTTCTAACTCTGGCATTAAAAATCATCAGTTAGTTTCAGATGCATTAAATTGGTTTTATTTCACAAACAACAAAACAACAACAAAAAAAAAAAAAACTACAAAGTGCTTTCCTCTAATGCACAGGATGAAATAACGATTTTGCTATTTTAAGAAAATCTAGTGTATTGATCACTGCATATGCTCTGTTCATTCCTACAATGCCTATTTGAAATAATACATTTATAAATAAATGTCATTTTGAATTAAAATGAGCAATGGATCCTGCCAGAGAAGAATCTTGCATTTAGCCTAATGCCATGCAGAAATAGATTATTAGTTGGTAGGACATTTATTAATAGGATTACAATTTAACATACATAAAAGAGCTCTTCCTCTCATGCTTAGATAGAGTTCCTTAAAGGTGTACAACAGTGGGGCGTTGATAATGAACTAGGTGGCAGAGTAACAGATTTTCAGCTCACAATAAGACGATGACGACCACAGAATGGTAAAAAGATGGGGAGGAAGGCGGGACAGGCTTGACTGGCCGTGAACAGAACAACCCAGCCCCATCACACTCCAGAAAGCCTGGGGAGAGACAACAACGTACGCATACACATCTACAATCATTTAAATAAGTATCCACCCCTAGGAAATATTTGGTGCGCTACCCAGCTGGTCTCTTACCCCCACCCCCCAAAAAAAGAGAAAAAAATCTGGACTCCCACTCTGTCCTTATGCTGGGGGCAAAGTCAGTGTCCTGTTACTTGGCAAGAGTGTTTACAGCTTTATAAAGGACAGCAAAGAAAACAGGAACATTCACAATTTGCATCTTAAAAAAAAAAATAAAAAAAAAAAAAAAATAAAAAAGTCGTCTGCATTTTCTCCCCACAGTGCATAACGTAAAACATTGCATTCCGTCTCCTAGAGATGCATTTAGATCAGCCTATCCTCTCCTCTCACTCCTCCCTCCATTGCCTTCGAGCCTTAGGATCGGTGAGAGTGGGATGGCAGACGGGATGAAACGCTTCACTCTGTGAAGCAGAACTTTTATGTCAGGTGAAGCCAGACACATCTCATCCCCCTTCAATAGCTTCTCGTCAATTTCAAGCTTAAAATTTTATGGCATAGGATACTGTTTGATGCAGTCTACCAGTGGTCCATAACAGCAGTCATTTATTGTGCACTGAAAAGAGAGGGAAGAAATATTATGGCACACAAAAAGAAAAAAAAAAAAAAAAAAAAAGAACGCTGTTAAAGGGAAGTCAGGGAAAGCCCATACAGTACTGAGGTGAAAAAAATACAGTAGATGCTGGCATACATGACCGCTACATGCCATGTGACTTTATCAGCAAACAACTATATTCTAATGTCTGGGAGATGCAGGGGCAGCATTTAAAAACATTATTTATGAGCAAATTATATGTATTCTCAAAAAATATAGGTTTTCTTTTAAAAGCAAAAATGAATTAAGCTACTTTCTTGACCATTAAAACCTGAACAATATAAATCAACGTCAAAAAATTATATATATATTTTTTAACTAGAGTCTTTATTGAACTTTCTGACAAATACGAAACAAAAAATTAATATATACATTTTTATTTAGGAGTTTAAATCTGCATCATTTGTGATCATAAGGCATTTCCATTGTACATTACGCATTTTCTATTCACATTACATCTGATACATTGAGTTTTTCCGAGACAGAAATCCCACGGATGATGTATGGGTCTAACAACATTTGTCAAACATGATACACTTAGTGCAACAGGATTAAGATTGCTTTGGGAAATGTCCTTACTTGGTAGATATGTTTTGCTAGTATTTGGTCAGGAATCAATGATGGCTCCTTCAGCATGCTGTTAAGGATAGTTTTTGAAGCTAAAAGAAAAAAAAAAAGAAAACAAAAATCAAGGGAGAGAGGAAAATTAGGGCACATTGAACACGTCACTTCGTTAGGGATTCACCAAATAATCTGACAGCGATACGAAATGAGCAATTTCCTGAGATCGACGAGTCAAATCTTAATTTAGGATGGAAAATAAAAAAACAAACAAACAATAAAAAGGGACCAAATTTTTCAAGGCATTTAATACTTCAAACCAGCAACTTTTCTGTGGGCATCCTTTCCCCTTCCCTATGCCTATTTTTTATTGAGCAACCATAAATAAAGTTTAAATAGTGACACAAAAAAGATTTTGATGAGAAAAAAAAAACAAAAAAAAAAACAGAAAACAAATCTTACCTAATTTCCCCTCTATAACTGTGTAAACCTGCCACATGCTTTGGCATAAATGAGGATTATATTTGAAAATAAATTAAAAACTATTAATTAGGGGCTCTATAGTATTATGAATTATACTTCTTTAGAAAAGCAAAAAATCCAGAATCTGGTTAAACTGGTGATTGGGTTAGTATTCAAAGAAAACTAGAAAGCTGTATCAGTGACTCTTAAGTTAGATAAGACATGTTTACAGTTGTTTAACAAAAAATATCATAAAAAAGGTCTCATAGTCTTAAATAGAGAAAAGATAAAATCCATATTGTGCAAATATAGACAGAAAATGAAGCCTGAACAGTTTCTACAGTTAGTGTCGTATATCTCCCCTTGTCCATTAGAGAGCGCATGCAGATTTTCCGTAGATAAATGTTTCAGTCCACAGCACAGCCGCCTCATGTAGTTTATCTTTGTTATGAACGCAGAGTATTCTGCATCTCCCATCCCATTCTTTCTCGACTAACATTATAAATCAGGAAAAGCAAGCGTGTTGGATTGACTCGGTGTTACAGCAACAGCTAAAAAATTCCTTAAATCACTTCTTAAAAAGATTTGGATTAAATGGATTGTATCATTGTGTGACGAAACGGCTGAGACGTGCCATTTCGGTGATATATCTGCGCTGGAATCTGACAGACGTGCAGCATCAGAGACAATGCGATGGGATGTTTCTATTCACATTTCAGGCATGGATGGTGCCAGCATCAATTCGGCAGAGATTCTCAGAAACTGCAGAAGAAATGCAAATACTACATACGCACCTAAGATGCGCTGGTAAAGAAGGAAGAGCTAAGTATTTAAAAATATTCCATTTAGTAAAACATATAATACAAGTTACAAAGAAACTCATTTTGGCATCAATTTTCAGTAAGACAACGAAGCAGAGATGTACTGAGATCTCATGCCACATGGCTTGTAATAACATGCATCATTTGTCAAAGCACGGTCCTTCCTGTAAAGGCATATTGTGACTTTTTGTGAAGTATATCATATCATTGAGATTGCTAAATTTACAAGTGTCTAATTTACGGTCAATGCTTTACTCATGACTCGTATTTTAAAGTAAGAAAGGAGACAGATCTAACATCACCTAAAGAAATATTTGAGATGGATGACAGTGGCAATGAAGAAGTATTTATGGAAGTACTGAGGCAACACACAAAATATTTATAAACGGAGGAAGAATAGTTGTCTGTTTCCTGATAAGAAGACCAAAGTTGGCTTCTAGTCAGCACTAAAATAATACAGTATTACAAGCTTTATATGACTCTGGACTGAATTTGATCCTCTCTACTTGAATATCTGTAATAATTAAGAGAGTTTTTACTAAAATGATCTATAAAACAGCTTTTTTATTCTGCCTTTTATGACTAAAACATCGCTTGATGAGCAGACTGACACCACAGTAGTTCAGCTGCAATGCATCTATAAGCCTGTAACCTATTTTCCTGACTTTACTTCGGGTTGGAAGTTCCTGTGCTGTTTCTTACAATTCCATGTTAAATGGATCCAATCTAGCAAACAATCGAAGCCTTTTTCTCAAGAAGGATCTTGTAGACACTCAAAAGCGGCAGGAATCCAGCTCAACACAAACACCAAATACAACTACACGGCAAAAAACAACCTTGTCAAGTCAGAGCACCCTACGAGAATGAGCGGAACAGTGCTGCAATTCTGTGTTTCGACCACAGGTGGCAGTATCATCAGAAAACTCTGCCATGCCTCTTTAAGATCAAATAATCTTATTGGTCTAATTTTTACAACTCAGTTGAGAGTAATTCCACCTTTATTCTATTAGTAAAAATACTACAGAAAATGAGCCTTTTTAAAGCTTTTATTTGCATAATACCATCCTAGAACATGACAACTATAGAATATGCTGTATATGACAGGGCTGCACATGATGGACTTAAAATATTTCCTGTGGCATTTATTGCAATTGTTACAAAAATGCATACAAACATTCTATGACCAAGATGTAATGCTGGCATTCCCCTCAGAGTGGACGACAAAGACATGATTCCTTCTCTGGAATATATAACAGGTATGGAGGAAGGAATGAAAAGAAAGCCCATTTAGCACATCTCTCTTTTGTTTCTTTGTCTCCATATTTTTCTGCCAGATCTTTATTTTTTTCCCCACTAATGCAACCTGTTTTCTGTTTCCATCTCTTCCAGTCAAGATGCACCACCAACCCACCCCCATAACCCCACACTTCCTTTTTAGAGCTGCAAGGCACAGGGGCTGTGCTTTATTTCGCTGCTCATTTTTCTCAAAGATTGGTACCTTCACACTCAGATCCATACTGCGCTCGTGTGCAGAGCAGGCAGCGGTGAAGAAAGAGGGTTATATTTTCCCCTTGAGTTAGGACACCTCTTGACAAATGATAATGGATAATCAATACAGTGGGAAATATGAGGCAGCAAACTTTATGAAGCTAGGAGACATATAACTCCCCAACAACACTGGTTTCCCTTAACAAAGTCACTACTCGACTGTGCCTAATAATCTGAAGGAAAATCAAAGGACCTGCAACCACATCAGCAATATTGGCAACTTATTCCCCTTTAATGGCATTTTGATTGATTTTTTCTCTCTCTTCTTAATGGCTGTTTTATAGATTTGATGTTACTTCTGCAAAACAGTAGCTTGTAATAAACCTCCCCAAAGGCAAACCTTGGCCATTAAAGCTCTTGTCTTACTAGCACTCATAATTGGAGGTTGACCACTGCCACATTTTGGTCTCTCACATAACGTTCACACTTGTCTAGGACCAGACTTCAAAGCTCTCATGTCTTCATAGCCCTTTAGTATTTTTCATTGAAAGCCAAAATAAGTGATCAGGTGCAGTTCCGATGGTTTCTTTTTTGAGCAATGGGGTTAAAAATAGCCATAAACAGGTGACCTTGGCGCTGACATTGTGGAATTTCAGCCAAGCATTGACCTGATGAAAATGGAAGGCCAGGCTGCTAATAAATCAGGATGCTTTTAAAATGAGTTAACCCTAATGCTCATTCATCACAGACTGTAATGCCATTTGCCGGCCGGGGATTCGCTGCTGCACACAAACACAGCAGTAAATAACAACAGGGCCCTTCGCATCCTTCGCATCGTTGCAGCCTCCGACATCAGCATACATTTATTAAAGACGCCCCCGCCTTGCACAGCGGCACACCTCCGTGACACCTCGAACTCCTCTCTAGCACACACAAACACACACTCATTCCTTTTCAAACACATGCATAAACAATGTGTAGGAGAATAAAAAAAAAGGATAATCTCAGGAACAGCAGAAAAAGAGAACAAAGCCCTGCAGCACAACTTTGCACCTTGTAAACATTCACCAAATTTACTGTAATTGTCCCATGTTGGTATAAATTCCTACTAAGGCACAGTATCACACCGTCAACATCAGAGCTGGGTAGGAACAGAGGAGAGGAGGATAATAGATGTGAAATGCTACGCCTCCATTGGGATTTGCTAAAGAAAACAACCAGTGTAAACAAATCACAAGTCTGTTGTCATATACAACTGGAAGCGAGATAAGCTCTACACTGCGAGGTAAGAGTAACACAACCATGGCGTAAAATTTTACTCCCTACTTCCGTTAGACTTCCCTTTTTTTGTGGGAAAAAAAAAAAAAAAAACTCATTATCTGCAACTCAAAAAAAAAATACAGGGAAACCTCATTAAATAGCAACATTTGTTGAGGGAGGACCCTGATAAACAATAATGGATGGCAGTTGTTATTGCACTCGACACTGATGAGCTCCTCTGGAAGTTTGTTTATTAATTAAAAAACCCACTTCTTACAACCGGCTGGGGTGGGGGCAGATACCAATGTGCGTTATGTAGCACCCCCCCTCAAACTCTCCATGCACAACCCACTGAGCTGTGGAGGGGCGCTCGTTCATCAAACTTCATGGAGCAAGGGGAGAGACAGGTTCTGATAATGTGCACCGCTAAAGCTGATTTTCCATGATGAATCTCGGAGCATATAAATTGGCTAATATCTGAAAACATTTACAGATACTAGAGGAATTGACTACTTGTGGGACATGATGGATGAGGCTCTCCAACGCTGGCCGACAGCTCCGCAAATCTCTGCGGCTGCCTAAAGCTCTCATTTGATTTTCCAATTTACTCCTTTTAAATTTATCCTTCCGTGCTGAAAAAAAAAAAAAAAAAAAAAAAACAACAACAAAAAAAAGCCTCTTGAGATTGGAAGGAGAAAGAGAGTCGGAGATGCACTGGAAGAAAATAGAAAAAAAAAACGGATTCTTTTTATTTTATTTTATTTTTTTTAGACTGGTGGTGTGTGGGTGTTAGCTGATAATATGAGGTAGTATCTCCTGTGCAGGAGGAACCCAGTCCCTGAAGAGGTTACTGGGGCAGAACTGATCTGCTTCCTCCTGATTCTGCCTGATGGTGGTGAGATGAAACTTTACATTTCTGTGTGTGGGTGTGTGCAGTTGTAGTAATATTAGACTGAGGGAGGCTGTGCTGTGGAGAAAGGCTTCCCAGGTCAGGCCATTAGACTGTGGCAAAGGCTGAGTGGAGCTCCTATACTGAAAAGGAGTAATTAGTACACTTGTCAAGTGAAGTGCTACGGTGCTGCTTACCTCCCTGGCTCACACATACCCACGCGCACATGAACAAGCGCATCCACAGAGTTGCATTTGTGGCGACTGCTTCCCATTCTCACTAATGAAGAGCCCTTGCTCTCATTATTTGAATGAAAAAAAAAAAAAGGCTGCAATTACACAAACACCAGCTCCACACGGAGGAGGGGTGCCAAAGAGAAGAGTGGTGCACTCAAAGAACAATAACAATCATAGTAAACGCTAAGAGATTTTTACTGGATAAAACAAAGTGCAATATTCAATCCGTTTTATCAGCAAAACACTGGAGCCATTAATGAATTCTGTCAAGGATCTAAAAAGATCGTGGCAGACACTAACGTTCTCACAGTGTTAACATCAAATGCGAGACATTCATAACGCTGCGTACAAGGCTGCTGTAAAGGAATGCGACAATAAATCTTAAAAGCAGCCGAATCACATAGTTACAAAACATGGAGTTGCAATCTAATCTGGAACTGGGCCTTGGGAAAATGGAAAAGGTCAAATAGCTTGCAAAATTGCCTCCTCAAAAAAAAAAAATAATAAAAAAAAGACTGACTAAATCCAGAGGCACATCAGCTCATGTCAAAAGAGGAATAGAAAGAAAGATGGAGAGATTGCAAGAGGGGTAAAAGAAGAGCATGGGCTCCCCCATTGTGTCTGCTGGTAACGTCTGAAAGGTTTCTACTAATGCAGAGATTCTACGGCAATAAATGGTTGAAGATGAGAAAAGACAAGCTGAGAAAAAAATACATTGTTAAAAGATAATGTTTAAAACGGTATATTTATGTATATAGACACACATTGTAAATGTATTCCAACATATACAGGTATTTATTAGCATGACACCACTCATAATGCTAAAAAGATTACAATTATATGTTGTGTTTCTGACCATAAACACATTAGACGGCGCTAAATGCCACAAAGCTGTACATAAAAATGACATTTTATACTGTATAGATGAGCTATATGTTTGCTTCCTCTTGAACCGACAGTAAATACTGCTAAAGTCAAAAATACAAACTCATTTAGTGCATGTGGAAATATCAAAGTTTTACAGGAAGATAAGTTTCTAACAAAGTGTTCTGTTAATCATAAATTGTAGAAAATAACACAACTCCACAGATTTTTATCGAGAAACTTAGTCAAGATGTTACTTATTGTTCAATTGGATTTTAAAATGCATCTCTTAACAATTCAAACATTAAACAACTGTGGACGGTTTTAAAAAAGTTCACATCTGTTCTCCTTGTTAAATGAAAAAAATTAGTCTTCATGGTTTGATCATTTGGCCTTTTTTTGAACACTTTATAAAAGAGAATGGAACCAAAATACAAAAATCTAGATGAATAATTTAGTTTTCTTTATATAAAACAATGCAATAAAAAAGACGTAATAAAAAAAATAAATAAAACATAACATTTCTTGATAAGAGTGCTTATTTTACTCACTTGGAACTGAAATATGTCAAATGTTCTGCAGTTCTACTGAAACCTTTGAGGTTTCAGCTCATCTGATCCCAGAATAAAATCATTTTTAATTAAATTCATTTCCACTTTTAATTTAAAGTTGTTCTGAGAATTCAACTTAAAAAAAATAAATAAAAAAAACTGTTGATATATTCTCTGTATGCTTTAAGATAAAAACAGCAATAACTAAAATGACATTTCATGCATTCACAGCGATTATCTCGACTGAGTGCACACGACCTTTCCTCGCCCAGGTGTCTAGTCCATTTTCATGAGTCTAAAGCATTATGGATGCTGATATTACATTCAATACACGATAAACCTGTTTTGAATATATCGATTAATTCACAGGCACCACCAGTTCTGCTTGACTGATGCTCTTTCCAATACTTGAGTTATGAAAAGGAGAGCCAGATTGTTGGGATTTGTCATCACGTTGAAGTGTGGTGGCATCTGCAGCTACTAGAAAGGAGGGAAGGGAGGGAGAGCAGCAGCAGCAGCCAGCAAGCAAAAACAAAACAAGGACGGTACAACAAACAATTCAAAACTCCCTATTGATCCACTGCTGGTGATTGTACATATATTCTATAGTCCCAAAGGCCCCATTCCCGTTTCTCTTAACTGCAAGAGAAAAGAGTAAGGGAATAAAAACAACAACGGGGCTAGGCAAAGGCAAGCAAGTCACCCAGTCGGAGGTAATGTCCCTTATATAGAAGTCTATTGATCTTTGCAGTGAGCATGCCTACCCTCCCTGCAGACTTCCACTAAAAACACAATAAACACAAACATGTGAACGCTGGAATGCAGACGGGGGGCTGGAGGCGGCATGACAGATATGCCTGCCAATAGCACTGAAGCAACCTGTTAGCTAATCGCCAGCAAAGACAATTATCCTTGCATTGTTTCATGGTGGAAACACATTACTGGGGTCTAATATACTCATACGAAGATTCAACGATTTGACCGCAGCGTATGTGGGAAGCAATTCATGTGAAGTGGCTGAGCGGGTCAAGAGGAGAGTGCAGTGAAGCTCAGTCAAAACAGAAGTCTTCTGCATATTACTGGCTTTAAAGGGATAAATCCTCCATATATGTGTTTTAGTATGTGGTTCGATAAAAAGAGAGAATAGCTCTTTACAAAGCTGGCAAAAAATACAGTACAAGACTCTCCAGCCCTCCTACATCCAAAAGAAATCTAAAAAAAAAAAAAATCATATTATGTCTGTAGTGCAGACCTTACACTTTTGTAGTAAAGGATTCATCTGCAGTTAAAAAGAAAACAAACTCGGAAATCAAGTCAAAAGCTCAATCCTTTCCAAATGACTTAACACAAATACTGCATCTTTACTGAAAATGGTCACAAACCAAAAAAAGTCCATAAAGCGTCTCCTGCATGCTGCATTCTGGACTTTCTTCAACATCATAAAGTATAACTATTTAAATGAAATGGAACCCTTGACAGGTATTAATGTGTAAATGTTTTTTTATACATATATATTTTTTAAGCTGTCATATATTTTTTAATTATTGTCATGTACACAGCTGAAAACTAAAGTGTAATTTCGCCAGTAACCCAAGGACTTTGGAACTTTATAAAATACCTTTTAGGTTGAGGTCTTTGGATTTTGATAAGCTTTTAAAAAGGTAACAAACACTCGTCTTAATCGTCTTAACAAACAATCGTCTTAAATTAACCGTTTCATAGTACTTATGTTGAATGTTTTTAGTTTTCCTCTATACAGCACTTCATGATCTATGTCTTCAAAGAACCTATACACTGCCTGGCCAAAGAAAGTTGCCACCAATAAAAAAGGAAACATACTGTAATATTTCTTGGACCTGCTTTAGCTTTGATTACAGCAAGCTTACACTGTGGCATAGTTTTGATAAGCTTCTGCAATGCCAAAAAAAAATTCATTTCCAGTTAGTGTTACATTAATTCTACATCAAGGACATTGTTAAAGGGATAGTCTGACTCTCCAGTAGATTCAGAAGATTCTCCATGGGCTCTAAGGTCTGGACTTTTTGTTGGCCAACACTCTGTCACAATTTGAGCCTCATGACTTCTGGTGCGGTCATCTGGAATATGAATGTGCCATTAAAAGAAAATAAAAAAAAACAATAAATGAATAATCTCTTTGTTCGGTGTATTTATTCTGAGACTCAGGTCTTCTTTGGACACATGATGATGATGATGAGCCAGGAGCCCTGATTGCAGCAATGTTTCGCACAGGAACATTGTTCACCCAGAATACCATGCAGCATTATGGGTAATACTACCAGACAGTAGCTTGGATATCTTTAGCAAAACACTGGGCTTTTATAATTAAATATCAACAATCCAGAAAGTTTTATGTGCTTAATCTGTACTCTGAGTAAATAATAAATGCTTCTGTGATATGGAGATGGACCAGTGCAGCAGGCTATTATGTGATGCAACTAGCTCTCCGGGATGAATGCCTGGTCTACAAGCTGCTCAGACGGGTATTTTGACATGCGGTGGATAACATCGGGTCCAAAGCAATCACATCTTTGACTTTGACAAATGGCTGTGCTGCAGTGCAGTTGAAAATAACACACATCCACTTTAATCTCTTTCTTGATTTAAATTGGAAGCACGTCTTTTTTGACATTATACGATTCACTTCAAGCATTGACTGCCCCACAGACAAATGCAAGTAGTGGACAGGACAGAACTACTGGAATAATAACAAAACTATATGGACATTATAGTTTTACGATTCAATGGGGGGGGGGTGTATTGTTTTTTGCACCACAAAATTATTGAGAGGCCGCAGAAACCACTACCAAGGAGATGGATAATAAACAGAATTTACATGTTTATAAAGATTTCTGGAAACTCTTTGACAAGTTCCATGAAAATATTTGCATCTGGACTTCTGCTCCCCTGCGGTGCTCCATCACCACTGCGGAGGGGTAGTTTGCTTTTTTTGTCACAGTTTTCTTTAACTCAATTTCCTTCATGCACACCGGTAGGTCTGGAGAAGAGGAAGGAGGTTGTGAAGGAACAAAAAAAAAGTATGGAAAAAAAAAGGAAGCATGAACGTCAAATGAAGAGAGAATTCAGAAGGGTTAAAGCTAACAAAGATGGGGGGGGTCTAAGATTGATTGCCAATCATGTGCTGTGGGAACCAGTAACACTAAATGTTGTCCTCTTATTGGCAATGAGCAATAATGTTTTGTACTTTGGACTCAAATGGAAAGAAGAAAAGACTAACAGACAGTTAAGGCTGGAGTAAAGACTGGTGGAGAATTAAATGGAAATGTATTACTTACGTATTTCGCTGTCCTTGTCTTTAAGGAATTGATCCAGGATAATACGGGCCATCAGAGCAGGAGACAGATCCACCTTTAGAGACATTTCACAGCAAAATTTATTGGGATCTTAACCCCCACAACAGGGTGTTTAGGCGCACATTTTATAAACATTATGTGCTAAAACTCTTTGGCATTGGCATTTCTATCCATAATTCTTTGGAAATATAGCTTAGCTTAGTCAGACTTGATGGAGAGTCTGTAGAGACGAGCCGTCTTAGAATTTCGGTAAGCATATTATCCTTTCATGGATGTTTTAGGAGTTTTCCCTAGTGTTTGTAAGACACTAGGGTGTCCCACCTGAGCTTTTAAGCTATGCAGCTCCCGCAGTGTTGCCACCAGAGATTGAACAGAATAAATTGACATGTTATTTCATGACCCAGCAACATTTCGATGGTAATCAAAAGGACCTTACTCTTAACGTTTTTTTTAATAAGCAAAAGAACAACACTTCAAAAAAGATGCAGAATTTTGCAAACATTCTGTAGTTTCTTAAAAAAAAAAAAGTTTAGGAAGACGCCAGCAGTTAATGTTTTACTGATGACTTTAATGCATCTAAATTATATTGTTGTATTGCTAACCCTTGACCTAAATTTGGACAATCCCCTCTTAGTTTGGTCTTTGGAATCTTTGCTATGCAATAGCCTTTCGAAAAAGAAAAACAGCTTGACTGTTGCACAGCCAATGTAGCTGTCTGATTGTTTTAGCCTCTGTCTCTCACCTTGCAGGAAAAAAAAGCTGCACATACTACACCAAGGGAAGAAACAACAGAGAGCTTTAATCATAGAATGATCACTGAGGCAAGCAAGCTAATAGGACACACCTCAGGGACAATGTGCACGGAGTCCCTAATAGGAAGAATAAAACCTATGGCTCTTTGAACACAAAGACACCTTATAGGTGAGCAATGTTTTGGTTTGGGTGAAAAGAGAAGTCCTGACAGGTAAGGGGGCTCTAATGATTGATGCTGAAGGTATTTCTACCTGCACCCCGCATTCTATCAGATTTCAAACCTTGTTATTTTAAGGAACGGCTCACAAGAAACAAACATGTAAAGACAATCATAAATAGAAAAAATATATATAAATGAATGAAGATGCAGAAAACAAAAACAAAACACAGATGTAAAACACATGTCTGTTGTTCTAAAGCAGTGGTTGGCCTTTACCTAAATAATTAATAAAGCATCACTATGCAGACGTACGGATTCATTTAGTCATCTTAGGATGGAGGGGAATTAAAACGCTGCTTGGAAACCAGCTTGTTTTGACGCAACATTCTTACAGCCATTGAAAAGTTTTTTCTCTTGTTAGCATAATTGGGGACCAAAAGTGAATTTGCCCTCAGCTTGCTGCAGACAGCAGAGTGTTTCATCTTTCCTTGGATCCATTATGCTAATGCCAGAGGCAGACATCTTTTCGTCTAAACAGTGTGTTTATAACCACTGTGGTATTTGCTGGCAGTTTGTAGAAATCCCAAACATGTTTCTTATAATTAGGGCGTGGCTTGGTGTGTTTATCATGACTGCTGATCATGTTACTGCCGATGTGTTTGGCAATTTGAATAGAAGCACACCTCTTTCATTTCCCAAATTATTCTAATCATCCCTTTTTGCTTCTCTACTCTTCATCCCATCTTCCTCTGAGTGCCTATTGGCCTCTTCTTCCTTTACACCGCTGAAAAACAAGAGAGTTTCAGATACCAGGAAACTTGACACATGAAAAATGGAAGCATTACTTAAGCAGGCTAGGCGTGAATAAGTGCCACCTGATTAGTTCAGGTAGTTGCATCTCCTTAATTTTCATATTAATCATGAGTCCGTCTCTGTTCTCAAGCCAGTACGCAGCACTGTAGGAGTTTAACGTCTGAATAAGATTAACAGAGCTCAAGAATACTACTGAAAATAATATTTTAATAATTCTCTTTTCGTTTATCCAAAAGAGCTAATGGCTGTCACATAAAGTGCTCCACTATCGCACCTGCACTAAAGCCTTCATGTAACATTTGCATAAAGATCCTAATAAAGCTTGAAACACAGAGTTTAGATTCCCTTATTCATGGTCTACTTCTGGGGACAAAAATATCCATAAATAGCTTTCATCTCTGTTAATCTTTACCTCTTTTGAAGATATATTATCTCATAAAGACATGAAACTACATCAATTAGCAGTCTGGGAGGGTATGAGTGCTTGGTTTAAATGTTAAGTAGCATATTAAAATGACAGTTAAATGGTTCATAGACCGTTATCTATGTTCTTTCCAGAAAAAAAGGTATTTCAATTAAGAAGGAAATGAAAAATTGCTGTTAACTTACAGGTTGCTACCAGTTTTATACAAAGAAACCTCTATATTGTAAGAGATAATAATACTAAAGTATGAATTTAAATGATGAAATTAATGGTATGGTCTACTGGACTACAAAAAAAAAGGAAGCAGAAGCAGCAAAGTGCACTCAAATTGGGTATCTGCCTTTAAAAGTCTCTTAAACTAAGGCCTTCACAAATTGCTGTCAGCGCACCAAGTTTTCTATTTAAGAATTTATTTAAAATCTGTCTTGCAAAACTATATATACATCTTCGATAACACAAAGTGAAGAATATTTTTTTTCTGGTACTACAAAAAGGAAAAACTGAAAACTACTTTAATGCTCGTCTTACATTCATTTGTTGATTGGATGCACAGATTTAGGCGAACATATAGGAACAACAACTGCTAAATGCGAGGCTCTCAAAATGCTAATTGTGCAAATTATTATACCCAATATCAGAATATCATAGCTTTTTGTTGGCCTGCTTTTTTATAATAAAAGTAGCAGAAATTATGCAGCGGGTATAAGCTGAATAATTGGTTTAGCTTTTTGCTTGGTTATTGAGCTAATTGCTTTAGTCTCCAGAACCGGAGGCTTGCCCCACTTTCTATAAGCAAACGTATTTCCAAGTAGTTTCGTTTATATTGCTTGTATGCAAATGATTTTTTTTATACAAATCTATCCATCGAAGAAGCCTATCTCACATCTATCATAAAAATGTCTCACAAACACTATTTTATAAGAGAAAACGCTACTCTGAGCTTCTAAAACAAACAACCATGTGATACAGAGCCAAATGGACTGGTGACCCCCGTCATCACCTGTCCACACTTTGTGACAACTCTGCGTGAACTGCAATTTGGAAAATTGCAAAATAAAACAAAAAACTATTTTTACATCTGCTTAATGGAGCATGAAGCTAATTACATTAGATAATTGGTAATGGAGAGAACCATTTTCCCAATTTTGATAATGACTAACAGCCCAGAGAGAAAAGTCCAAAACCTGAACCAAAGACATCTTTATTCCATTCATAGGAAGACTATGTTTTAAAGACTAGAAAATAAGGTAAACCAAGTGTTGTTACCTCATTAGCCAACTCCAACAGGACAGGAGCAGTGGGGCGAACCTTGGTTTCCCTCAGATACCTTCATTATGATAAAAGACAACACCAAAGATTAAGGAAGAGAAGAAAAACAGCTCAAAGACAGACAAAAGGATAGAGGGGGTTAGATCAGGCTAGCCAAGACATGCTAATGTCCCTGATGACATTGCCCTGGGTGGCATATGGCAGACTCAATGTGGTTAAAACAGCACTGCTTGGAGGGCTTCAAATTTCCTTCCAGCCAGACAATCATATGATAGTTTGTTAACCCCTGCCGCTTTAAAAAAAAAAAAAAAAAAAAAAAAAACCTTTTTTCCCCCTCGCCAGCTAAAAACAGCAACTCCCCTCAGATCTCGCCAAGATCATCTCTGAGGTTTGTTCCTCTAAGTGGATTAGAAGTGCATTATCCAGGCTTATTTTCTCCAGAACAATGGCCTAATAAGCTACATAAAAGGCTAATTGCAATATGCAAAGAGGCTTTTCCCGTTGCAGATTTTTTGTTGCTTTTTTAATTTGGCCGGATTCATTGAATTACGCATAATCAGCCCATCATAAGCCTGCATAAGGCAAATGTCTCATGATTTTCTCTGTTCTTAATATGACAGTGAAAACAGAGCTGTGGCTTGGCAGGTGCAAGTGAAGGCTAGGGAATGAATTCTGAGAGCAATGATTAGTCTGGAGGTGATTATACCAGTCATGGGTGGCTCATAATCTCTCATCTACCTTTGACAACTCTTTTTTTTCTCTCAGTTATAGAGTGTCAGAATAAAGATAAAACCACAAATACTAGAAAAGAATTAGGAAGACAAGGACCCAGGACTAAAAGAGAAAAAAGAGAAAACCACAGAGAAGCTTGGAAAAAAGTGAGGGAAGCACCAAATAGAAATGTGTGGGTGATACCTTTGGTAGTAGCATTCCATGACATCTGGCGCATGGTGTCTTGAGATTGTTCTTTTAGTCCGTTTCTATGATAATAAAAACATTAAGTCTAAATGTATGGATTAATAAGATTCATTATCAATAAAATCTCCAGGTCAAACTTTCCCCATCAGCTTTTTTTGGGCAACCACTGCCACATTTTCCTTTACCACATCTAAGTCCAAAATTTAAGCAAATTTATTTGTAAAATTATTTAATTTAATCAAGAGACTGTTTCTCCTAAACTAGACAATACAAAAAATATCAAATTAGAAAAATAAACAAATAAAAAATGTTTATCTTCGATAAACAGTTAAGAAATACTTATAGGTATTAGAACAAACATCTCATCTTAAGCTAATGACCAGCCTTTTAAATGTTTCCACTAGTAGATTATTTATCTTAGCTGATGAGCTCCCTAATTGCCCAGGGTTAGGAAGGTCTCCTTACCATAACCCTGATCTTAAGCTCTATCCACAGATTACGTTAATGTTACTTCCAGTGAGGAAAATCCTGATAATAAAAGTCAGAAGATTAATTTAAAACTAAACCAGAACCATTTCATTTGGTTTTGATTCCCATTCTCTGACTCTCACCATGTTAAACTATGGCTGAAACAATTATTCAGATTAATCCTTACCAATTATTGAAATACTTGTAAACTAATTTAGTAATCAAATAATGGTTAACTGAAGTACCCACCAAGAACAATGATTATAAAAAAAGTTGTATAAGTTGTAGTTGCAATCCTTCATATGACATATTGTGAAATTGATACCTGATCTAGCCAAAATATCTGTGTCTTCCTATATTTACACAGCATAAAAATAAATTATTTAAAACCTTTAGCTTTAAAAAGGGTGAGTTGGGGATTTAAATTGATGCAACACCCCGTGTCTGGCGGCCCCATTTCCAAGCTATAAAGGTCTGGTACAAAATGTAGAAGTAATAATATGACCAGCTACTTAGCAGTATTATCATTTTTAATACCAACATCATCAACATAACTAAAAAGACCCCATGCTAGGCCAGTCTTGAACTCTTCAATAGGAGAAGTCATTTGATTCCAATAAGTTTACTGGGGTCACAGTGTGTTAAAGCAGCCTTGTTCAAGCCCCCAGCCCTCCCTCCTCTCTACCTGCTTCCCTCAAATCTTGTATTCATTTCCTCTTTTTCGATCGAACCCTGACATTATACATATACCACACTCTGACATTTTCATGCAATTCAATTGCCATCCTTTGCTGAGAGGCAGGAGGACAGGGGGATAAAAGAGGAAGAGCATTGGTTAAAAACAGCTTATTTAAAAGCTACCACACACACGCACACACACAAAAAAAATGTAATTCCACAGAGACGAGCAACGTGACTGACACCTGTCAGTGGGATGATAAATGACTCCATTTTCTGCCTGTGCTGCCTTCTGCCACTGGCGGCAGTGGCCATTTATCATCATCCGCTGTCAGCCGTGGAAAGCAGCAGTGACAGTGCGAGTCAGCAAACATTTAGCACACACAGCCGCACTACACGGGGAAATTATTATTGTCAGAATAATAATGGTTTAGCATAATTTATTACAGGTCCACCAAATAAGCAGGGGCTAGATGTTATTAGACAGATGGATGGGAAGGTTTGGCAGGCATCCACCGAGGCTCAGGCAGGAAAAGGACCTCAACGTGAATGTGAAGGAGGAGAGGGTAGAGGTGTGTGTGTGTTGGGGGGGGATAAATGGGGAGGGGGTGGGGGGTGGGGGGGCTCCTCCAAACCAATCAGAAAGCTGGCAGTTCAATTACAAAGAAATAAAGGGACATTCATCATTCAATTAGGCACCTGTCAGGGCTCACAAAGGAAGAAAACTTCTAACCTGGTACTCCAGGGAGAAGATGCTCAGAAGAGTGGACTGCGAGTGACTGGAACAAATAAAAGAAGGACAAAGTTAATTACCAGAGTGCATTGCACGGAGACAAAGGGAGAGGAGAGCTTCAAAGCTGGGGCCAGCTGCCCTGTAATCTAAAAGAACATGAAAACAAGTGTGGCAAAGTTGTTCCAGATGAACACCTCTGACAGAGTTCCTGCCATCCTGACATGGGGGGGGAGGAGACTGAGCTTGTGTGTGGTATGAGATGAAAGATGTAAAAGCTGATTTTTGGTCTTCTACAAGTTCTTCATAGAATTCTGTTTGGATTTCTATTTCATAAATACATGCAAAGCTGCATTCAAATGAATCAGTTGATGTTGTCATAAATTGGACATCCACTCAGAGCCCATCTAAACAAGCATAATGTTTAGAGACATTTATCATATTTATGCAAATAATAAACAGGGTTCTTAGGCAGTTGCTGATAACAATCACACTCCCTGAGTTTACCCAATTTGCAAACTGCATGACCACAATGAGATTTTGTATTTGACTGCTGTGGCAATACAAGCAGAGGGAGGGCTTTTCATTCATTTATTTATTTATTATCTTTTTCCCCTGTCAGTGTAGGCATATGGACCACTGAGGGGCCCTTCCCTTAAAACTGGTGAGCTTTGAAAATAGAAACTTTCACAGCAGGTAGGTGAGAGTCTCAGTAGTCAGTCAGTTCCATAGGTTGCTGTTGTATTCTTCTCCAGCTCCAGTCAATGTCAAACACCTGGAAAAGAGGCAAATCAAGGGGGGCTCCAGCAGGGATACAGAGTCCCTCCAAAATCCCCCAACCAGCATGGCATCTGTTGAGTTTATTAATTACATGTATGAACTATGCCATTCTAATTTGCTTGTAAATCTTTTTGTGCATTTAGACTAAAATAACAAGTATCCTACGCAAACATGTAAACAACTCTGTAACTGTCCACAGTGGTTTTTGTTCTCCGTGCCATTTGGTTAAATTAAACAGGTTTTTCTTTTTTACCAATGATAAATTTGCTGAAACTATAGGGCCATACCTAGAGAGGAACAATAATACAGAATATTAATCAAAAAGAGGACTAATCAAATACCAACGGCTTAAACTAAAATGTTAGATAGAAACCTTTTCAGTGAAACAGCCTTCGAGCTCAGCTTCAATTTTCAATGCAATGTCACTCTGGGATGAAGGGGCCGCAGCAATTAGGGAGGCCATTAAATGGTCAACTGTCAACATGTGGACACTAACTGCAGCAAAAAAAAAAAAAGAAAAAAAAAAACCTCTCCCACACTTCAGCCTTGCACCTGAGTATTTCAGCAACATTAGATGCCTTATTGTTGGCAGGGGATCATCGCGATTCCCCTGTCAGAAAGCACATCTGTTAGGTTTTAAATGGATTACTGTTTTTAATGAGCTTGATTACTGCTTAATTGCTAAATCTTTAACTTAAAAGGGACATGAACTGCCCTTAATAACCATGAAAACATATCAGTTCCAAAGACAGTGAAGTTGGGGGGGCTTTTTTTTTTTTTTTTTTTTTTTTAAACTTGAGATTTTCATGACAAATAAAGAAAGAAGTACCACGTGTGTTAGAATAGAACCAAAAGCCCTGTGTTACCTGTATGAAATAATAGAAAATGTGTCTTTTTTATTTCTAAAGGTTTAAAACCATAACATTAAAAAAATGAATTATACCTTGAAACTAAATGAAAATCCTATAATGTTTGCCAACACAACAAAAAGTGATGGAATCCCTGGTAAAAAGGCTAAAATTGTAAAATGTAAAATTACAGTTCTTTCAGTCCTAAAGAAATGAGATGAAGCTAAATGATTTCAAAGCTTTTTTCTCACCTTTAAAATGTGATATATATCCTAAAAAAATTCCCCTTGAAAAAAAAACAAGTACATTTAAAAGGTGAAGAAATATAAAAGATGAAGAACTATGATTAGTCAGATATATGTTCACACCCTGATACTAATGATTTGTTGAAATACCTTTTTGTTTTATGTTCAGCCTTCAATAGTTTGGTTTCTATCCACATAAAATATCTTGACTTCTCTAAACAAGCCGAAGTGGGCAGATGAAGTTCTTTAAATCTACTATATGGTGAGGAGAACCTTCTGCCCACGTCTATCTTCAGAGGAGCCCATGTTTGTCAGATTTAGCTGTGAACTCTGTGAAGGTAATTCCAAACCTGACGATTCTCTGAGTGATCTGGGAAATTAACTCCAACTTAATCCCCAGCTTACTAGCAAGCAGCTCAATGTTCTGATTAAAAACAATTCAGCTTTTAGAATTTTATTCAACTTATAAAACACAAAAAACAAACTTCAGTTCTATTCAAATAAAATAAAAATCAATGTGAAATGGGGAGCTATTTTAGGGATGTTCAGCACACTGTGCCAAAAGCTCAAGATTGGTTAAAAGAGACCCTAAATAACTCTCCCACAAGGTTTTTGAGATTTAAGCCAGACTAGGATGTTTCTTTGCTTTGTTTTTGGGTCTTCTTAAAGAAACATACATCCTACAAACATGTAGGAAACATTAAGAATAGAACCCATTTGTTTTTACAAAAACACAACTTGGAGTCTTACTGTTGACATTCTGCAAGTCTCCAGCTTCTATCTTGTCAAGTTTCATCTGTTTTTGAAAGAAATGTCACCTTTATTCCCTAATGGTTCCATATGTTCTCCAGTCATTTACATCCGTCTTCACCAAAAGTAAAGAAAGGAAAATGTACCTTTCTATTGGTCGATACCTTTACACTAGGAGATTGTTGTGGTCCTTGTAAGTTCTTTGCAAACTACCACTTTTAGTGAGAGATGCAAATGTACGTATTTTTGAAGAAAAAGAAAATAATTTTTACCAGAGGTGAAATCCTTAGGAGCCAGGGTTCATTGTCATTTCAGTGAGCTAAATAAGCTTTGGATGATTATATGTGATTCTCCAAAAATCAAAGATGACTTTATATTTTTACAATTCATTTGAAATATTTTTATTCATTTCTAAAAAATAGATGACAAAAAACCCCCCAGCAATTATCAACTCTCATACTACTTAATAAATGATAAAATAACATTTGTAGAAAAGAAAAAGATATTAAAAAGTTGGAGACTGCATTGCATTCTTCCACTGACCTTTCATACAAGGAGGAAAATTTAGGCTCTAATTTGAACTTGGGGAACAGAAGGTTGGTAGACAGAGGAGCGATTAGGGAATCATTCACTCTCAGCCTAATTACCCATCCTTACAACAGAAGACACAGTATTAATATTTACTGGCACAAGAAACCGTAAGGCTGCAGATAAAAAACAAAACAATTAGGGACTTCAATTTGTAAGTGAGCTGGTATGGCTGTGTTGCCAGTGTTCACTCTATTAGGCTACAACATCCATTGGTGAAGCTTTGGAAAAGAGAATATTTAAAGCATTTCTCTGCATTCATGGTTAAACAGAGTCTCAGGCATAACATGAAGAAAAAAATAATAAAACACAGTGGAAGGCCCTGAAAATCCCATCAAGCTAATTAATAGGAGATCAGGGAAATTCAAGCAATCAATTATATTCAGAATCTTCCTATTTACAAATAATTAATTATAAACAAGAGCTGTAATTTGGGTAATGAAAGCCACCTGGCTAATGGCATTGGTATCATATGCTGTGACAGTACTAAGCATTTGGTGGATCTGCATGCAGAGTGAGGCTCTTCAGGGCATGCAACTGTCTAATTGAGGCACGGCACACATTTTTTATAATGGCAGCTAAATCATTTTCCAAAGACATGAACATGAATAAAAACGCTACCTTATGCAAAATGTAAAAAAGGGGCTTATTTTATATTCCTTGCTTTAATCATCAAAATAAAGAGATGAGCATTTTTAGATCATACTAAAGCTTATTAAATTTAATAGACTCATTCAAGAAATCTATTAAGCATTTACTTTCTTAAAGATTAATTTTTTATAAAGTGAAAAAAACAGCTTAATGGAGGTTAAAAAGTGGATATGCAAATGCAGCTAATTACACATGCTGACAGGCAAAATGCTAACATCTGTTTCTCAGCAATGTCTACAATCAGTAGCAGTGAAAAAAAAATATTGGCAAAAAAAAAAAAAAAAAAAATGGATTAATGTATAAATGGGATATATTTTGACAAGATACAAGAACAAATCTCAGTGTGCTACAAAGCTCCAAACAAATACTTGCACAAAAACCATGCTTGTTTGCACTTCAAATTAGTATTACATTATGTTTTTGTAAAACTGCTGTACATTATTCTATATGGAATAAAAAAATAATAATAACACGACTTGTGACATATATCACTGCGGATGTGTTATTCTTATTCCTCAACAGATTTGTTTCCCTGCATGGCTTTCCTGAAGGAATTTAGAGAAATTCAAAGGACACATTACTTGCATTTATTGGCAGCCTTTGTCAAATCAGTCCAATTATTGTGACACAATTTCACATAAAAAAATGATCTTCATAAAATAGAATCCTAAACATAGATTATTTTAGAAAAGGGACTCAAGTAAAGAAAAGATCCCTGTTGGACGGTTTCTCCCGCCATCAACTCTGCAACAACAGTTTAGTTGAAAGACAGCTGCACCTTACGTACATATTATAGTGTTATCGCTGATCCTTTCTCCCAACAGTAGTTAGTCTTTATAACCACCATGGCTCCAAACAAACTACATGTATGCTGTTAATGTCACAGTTTTAACAGTTTTTTTGTAAATAATCTGTTTTTTTTTTCTTTTAATGCAATTTTTTGTAAATGTTTCAATTAATCCTACTCAGCTGTATGTTTCATGTGATCTGTAATAAAAGCTACTGCTTTAAAATGTAGTGTTTTAAAAAACAGTACTGTATTTTTTTCCTTCAGTTTCCTTTACTTTTCGGTTTACTTTTTTTTCTTGCTTGCTGTAAAAAACACCTGTATTTCTTCCGCTGTGCAAGAATAAAGGACATAGGCATATTCTATTTTATCCAACTTGAACATTTGTTTTGTACAAAATGACAAGAACCAAGATTGTTTTGTAACGTTTAGCTGCAATAAAATATATATTCCTGAAGCATTCTTAATATTATTTTTAGATTGCTTAGAAACATCATTGAGGGTCTATTTCTCTTAGTCACTCACCAGCATTGGGGAAAAAAAAAAGAGAACATTTGCTTTAGGTGTAGTGGATGCGTTTCATCTTCATTGTTCAGGATATAAACTGATACTTTCCTGAACATAAAGAAAAAGTTTTAAAAAAGTGGAACCGTTTATTTTGGCGCGGTGAACAGTGAAGGGAATCATAAAAAAGTAAGAAAATACCCCAATAGGGATGGCTTTATGCAACTTTTTTATTACCAAACAGATATTGCAGCTTTGAGTATTGACTGATATCGACCAGATACGATATAAGCATGAATCATATACATTATTGTTACTTTTTTGTAGTGTAACATATTAAAAAAGTTTAGATCAATAGTCAACAGCAATATATATGACAGCGACTGACACATTCATCATTGAACTATGGGTTACATAAACTATAAAGAGAAGTGGACTGTGCCAAATCAACATGCCTTCAGAAAGCTACGATATGATACTGATTTTGCAGTCTTGAGAATTGGCCACTACCGATATACAAGCGATATGATATCAGCATAAACCATTCCAGCTTTTATTTCTTATTTTATACTGTAGAATGTTAGAAAAGGCTTGATCAAGCAATATTAGTCAAACAGGGAACAGAAGTCAACAACAAAAGGTATAAAAACAACTGAACCATGTAAAATTAACCAATGAGTTAGAGAAACTTTTAACAGAATCAGAGGGTTTCTAACAGCATGACGATATCTGAGATTTTAGATGCCAACTGATAAAATCCGATATAATTGTTTGGGCTAATACTGACCCGATATCCGATATCAATATCGGAACGGGACATCCCTGGTTTTAAATGCAGGTCAATATATTCTACTGCACCTATTTTTGAATTAGATTGGGACATCACTACAAAAACTGCAGCAAATATGTCAGTTTGAAATAATCCCGCAACACTAAAAGATATTGATTTTTAAGTTTTTACACATTTTTCCCATCCTGAAAACTTCCACAACAACTGTGATAACACATGAAAGCACATATATCTGTTGCTCTTTCTGTGAGAAATGTGTAAACTATTAGGGTCAGAAGCTGTTATTACAACTCTACTTCTGTAAACAGGATATAAAGATCTGTACTATCTGTCCAAAGGTCTGGCAAAGACGCATTAAAACAACCAAACTTAAGCATCAGCAGGACTACAGCATCTGTCCAGTGTATTATACTTTTCCTACACAACTGACCCTAGCATATGAAAGAAAAACATTTCATTATAACATACTAATTTAACAGCAGAACACCAATACAGGTTTTCCTTGGAGAATTTATCAATTTTGGGGGATTCAGGATGAAGACTGTAATGTTATTTAAAGTACCGACGATATAATCTCATATTATTTACACCTCATATGTTTTAATCAAAAATGTAGCCCAGGTGATTCCTTTGATCACAGTTTTTAACTTTCATGATACGGTCCCCATCATCTCCACACACCACATCGTCTTTGACAAGGAGCTGCTTATGCCAGTGTTTTCAACCCAATGAGCCAAAAAAGCTTTACAATCTTTACAGTGTGTTTGGACCACATCCCCACAATATGAGGAGGAAGTGGCTGTTCCTGAACTTCCTAATCAAGTAATTGATTGCATCTATTATTCATGACCTCCTTATTCATGAAGTTGTAAACTCAGCACAGCTTCTTTTCTTTTTACATCTCTCCTCTTTGCTTACACTTCACTCTTCTCTCCATCCTTCCAACACTCACCTAACTACATAAGGCTTGGGAATTACTTTGCCAGCTTCTCAGTCTTTAAGGCCTGTACCCCTAAGCCCCAACTGCCAGTTTGTATTTTGTTCGATGTGAACAGCAAGAGGTGTAGAGGCTGAGCCTGCAGGCTCTGTACCTGATCAGTCTCTGGGTAATGTCATCGCCACGTCCAGCCAGCAAAATAGCAACTCACTTTTAAGAAAATTTAAAAAGGAGCTGCAACACGAAATTTGTCAATTCAGAACCAGGCAAAAATAAAATGGGGCTTCAAATTGTGCATTATTTTTTTGTGATTAATATGTTTCTAGTTATTATGTGAGATGTAAGGATTTCCAGCTGCTCTGGGAATTGTAAAATAGAGATATACAATGGTGCGATCAAAAAAAAGGTCCCAATCATTTGATCACCAATGGAATTGACCCATTTTCTGATTAGTGAACTGCAAATCAAGAAAAATGAACTCAGATTAAAAAAAAATAAAAATGAGAGAAATCGGTTGAATTTTCAGTTTTTTTTAAAGACTTTTAGAAAACTGACTATGAGTGGTTAAGATTTACAAGAAGTGCTAGTTAGTGAACAAATAAACATTAAAAACTCTCAACCTTTACATGTTATAGGGCAAGACCTTTGCTTCAGAGTTATATGGTATATATAAACCCAACAACAGAGATCTGGTAGCATATATTATGTAATTTTTTTATGTTGTATAATCCCTAGGGGGAAATATTAAAACAAAAGTTAGTTAAAAATTAAAACTAGACTCAGCAAGTAATGGTTGAAAAGAAATAATAATCTTCTTGACCCAAGATGCAGATCAGTGCATCTCCAGTCAATATGAGAGCTGCATGACATCCAGAAAACAAGTATTTATAATAGTTCCTGCATATTGCATTGAGAAATACTTATTATACCAAACAAGTTTTGATTACATCTTCATTGCACTTTACCCATCACCCTTTGTGAGTTTTGGCATCTATGATGCATTTGACTCTTTAAAAGGCTTTGTCATTAGGTGTTTAGTGGATTGGTGCTAAAAAAATAAACTGAATTGAAGGGGATTAAAACCAAGGAGAGCAGAGATATTCCAGACAAGAGCATAGACGTATTGTTAGAGAGCATAATCTCCAGTCACTTATGCACAATGAACTCTACATTTTTGTAAAGGCACAGCTTTGCAATTGTTGTAGTGTGAACATTAATATTAGAAAGACGAATGCAAATGAATGTTGTGTAGCTCAGATTAAGACAATAGCATATGCATCCAGTCTTCCGTTTAGGCTTTAAAAGAAAAGGAAAAGTTACAGTGACTTTTAACAAAACCCCAAATGTGTATCATCCAGGAAAAGCCTGAGCTGATGGTCATGGATGGTGCAGCTAAGACTTCCATCCAGGCTTTATGGTTCACTAGATATACACAGATCTTACCAGATTTAACACACCATGCCTTTTCCTAAACCCACAGATTAAGTATGGATGTAAACAAAGAAAAACTCAATTTCCTTTCAAAATAACCAAGCCACTAAGCTCATCCATGGCTGCCATATTACCATCAAAACAGTGTCTGCAGCCAAGAAATCAACATATCAATGCTATATGCCAAAACAACCATGCCCCGCACTTTCCTTCCAAAGATCATACCAGATAAACCCTGAATCAGGGAGAAATTAACAAATGCTTGACATTTGCTCAACATCCATTATTCTGACACTTCTTCAGAATTTCAAAAGGCTGAACGCATGCTTAATCAACATTCATATTCCCAGAGCGAGCTCCAGCACCATATTGCAGCCCGCCTCAGTGCTGATGAAAACGACACATTAGGGCTCGATTCGAAAACCGTTCAGGGCCTCCTCACCGGGGAACTGTGCCAGGATGTGTGTGTGTGTGTGTCTGTGTGTGTGTGTGCGAGGCAGTGTAAAGTAGGGGAAAGCACTGGCTATGTTTTGGAAAGCGGTTAACATCAAGTGCTATAACTTTACTTTTTAAGCACTTTGCAAAACAGGCGATCTGCTCTTTTCCACTGATTGCTTGGCTCTTATAATTGGGGGCTAGAATGGCCTTCTACAAAGGTGTTTATGAGTGTATGTGTGTGTGCTGGGGGGGGGGGCAATCATTACAACCAAATTCATTCATAATAGCACAGAAGGGCACAGAGGACTCTCACTTACCCTCCCTGATTCTCTCTTGGGAAAAAGCAGTGGAAGGACTTGGGGTCCCCTCTGGACTTAAGGGAAGTCAGGCAAGGCCTTAGAGAGCAGCTCATCATTTCCAATTCTAATATGAGGACCTTGATGGGACTGATGTCAAAGAACTGCCTTCACCGGCCTGCTGCCGAGCCAGAGTCCAGAAACTAGACAGGACATCAGGACTTGCTACAACGAGGGCAGGAAAGATGGAGCGAGGATGGTGCTGGGGTGGGGGGAGTTATATTTGCATGCCCCTCTATTGTGATGGGGGGTAAAAAGTGACAGCACCGTGTCCAATTGTTTTCCCCTCAGAGCAGCTCGGCCAGTAAGAGAGGCTGGGCTGACAGATGACTCCCAACATCTGTGTTATGCAGCCGTTACAGATGAGGGACCCCACATCGCATGGCCCTCTCTCTGTCTGTCTATGAGACCCTCCTTCTCTCCTCCCACTATCGCTTTTCAGAGAAGAACTAAAAGACTGACAGACCATCCATGGAAATTACCTTGAAATGGTCTATAACAATCATCTTGTTCAAAGTTTAAATTTTCTTCCCTTTGAGCCCCCAATGAAAAGCAATGACTGTGAAATGGGTTTGAACTCAATAACTTTAGCATAATGATTATTCCTTTAGATTTGAATAAACTGGCTTTACTCTGATCCAAGTAAAAATTACATTTCTATGTTTAAAAATAAATAAATGTATCTAAATCACTTATCTATCAAAAAAAAAAGTGTTTTGCAACCTCCTATCTTAATATTTGATTTACAGAAATAGGCAATTTCTCAACTGAGCAACATTATCTCAAGCTGTACTTTTAGAACTAAACACTGGCTATTTACAATAATCAAAGTATATTAAGGTATTAAATTCTTTCACAACAATTTATCTTTATTTCTACACATTAGGGTATTTTTGTCCTTGTGTTAGTGTGTATTCACAGTCAGCTAACTAAAAGAAGGACACAACATACTTCAATCTCTAAAAACCAAGACACTCAATTTTTTGAATATAATTTGATAGTAAATATAAAAAAATAAAATAAAAAGACAGTCCTGGTACTAGTCTTATTAAAGCAAGGACTTAAATGGAAGTTTTGAGGCTAAAAGTTGGGATGTCATGATACAATTTGTTTATTTCCAATAAATTATCAATATTGCCTTTGAGAATTGGCCGATACCCATATTGACATGATATTCGTATGATTCATACCAACTTTTATTACTTATTTTTTGTGTAGAATGTTAGAAAAAATATATATATATATTGATAAAGCAATATCACTAAAATGGGGAACAAAAACCAACAACAAAAGAAAACTGACCCATATAAAATTGACTAATGAGTTACAGGAAAATTTTATCAGAAGCAGAGCGTTTCTATCAGCATGAAAATATCTGAGATTTTAGATGGGAGCCGATAAAATCCAATATTAGCTTTTCGGCTAATATCAGACAAATATCTGATATTAATATAGGATCAGGAAATCCGTAACTAATAGCATTTTGTTGTTTAGCAGCTGACTGAAGAATCTTCCCAAACAGAAAGCCTTCAGTTTATACCCATGTTACTCTATAAAAGGGAAAGAAACCAGCAAAAACATCTAATATTCTGAGCAAAAAGGCAGAAAAAAACAGTACAAACATTAGCAGGTAATTAGCCTATACTTTAGTTGAAATCAGTGTCATAAAACAACAATCAAATGCAAACTATTTATTTTTGCAGATCTGGAAACTTTCCTAATGTTTTAACATTTAAAAATAATGTGGTTATTATTCTTTATTCATCATCTTTTACCTTTTTTTAAAAGTTTTTTTGTTTTTTTAATCATGGTGGTCAAACTAGCCTAAACCCATTTATGATTTATTAAAAGAAAAAAAAAAACACCTACTGTTCTTTAAAAAAAAAATGCAGCTTAAAATCATGACAGAAAAATTTACACTCCAAACTTTTTTGTCATCAGTAAAACTCACTTTATAAATGTATGTTTTTGAAAGTCTTTAACTTGTATTAGCAGCATTGCATCACTTTTGATTTAGGGATGCTAAAGAGAAAACAATGTAATCCTTTCCTGACATAAACAATTCACAACTCTTATTCTTTTCCTAAACTGAATTAAAATGGATCCAACTCTGTACGATATTTACCTGAGTTAACCCTATTTGTTGAATTACAAATCATTGAATACTATGGTATGCTACCTGTTGGCTATAACTCCTCTGCCCATTACAACTAAACCATCATTTTACCCATCATTTTATTGCAGGTTTTGTCCACAATACACCGCCAGCTCCCACCCCAACCCCTCCCTGGCCAATATTTACCCAGTGGCAGGGCTCCCACGCGGTCCGAAGGGACGGGAGGGGGGTGCGTGGGGCGGCTGACTGCTGTGCCTGAGCGCATGCTAAGAGATGATGGATGGCCTAGTCGATATGTTGTGTCTTAAGAGCCTGATTTCCTGCCAGTCCAATCACTAACCCTCCAGAGCCTGGCTCAGCTGATTGGACAACCAGAATAATTTTGCAGGCTGTGAAAACACTGCTGCCGTGCCTGTCTGTCAGGCCCAGTGACGAGACTCAGGGATTTTAAAGAGCAAGGGCCTCCCCAGGATTGGTTATGGTGAAGGAAATGATAACAATAACCAGCAAGACTAAACAAAGGGGCAGGCACCTCTGGGAGAAAAAGATTGTGCAGAATTATTGTAGACAGTGTTATATTTTCCTTTCATCATTATATCCAGTAGTAACACTTTTCATTAAAAAAAAAAAGGGTTCATGGCTCAGGGAACAAAATGAAAAAGAAAAACATTGAACAGTTTCCAACTGTTGCTGCCTAAACAAGCAGAATTCCGTATCCACTTTATACACATGACATTCTGTAAAACGCTGACAGCGAGGGAACAAAGGTGGAGTGAATCTGCTTTGAATCCCCTTTGGGGAGCTGATACTTTCTTTTAGATTGGTGATTAGGACACAATGGAAGTAGGAAGCTCCAAATACATGCGACTTTGTAAGTGACCTCAACGGGATCGGCCGTGGTGTCCTGCTGGCCTTGGGGGATTACACATGTTACATTCAATAAAGTGAGGGCCCTCAGTGTCAAGGAGAAAGGCAAACACAACCATTAACCTCTCTCTTCGATTTCTGGATGCACAAGGGCTGCATGGCAAAACGCCGCCTAACGCTTGAGTGGAAGCTGAAGCAGAAACCTGCGAGGAATTAAATAGGGATCCTAGAGACGACATGAAATTAGATTAGGGATGTTTTAAAGGTATAAATAAGACATTTCAAGGCGGTGTGTCAGAAAAACAGCCATGCAGCAACAAAATCTCACACAGAAATAAAGTCTGGCCTTTGACCCAAATGTATTTCCTCAGTCGGAATAAGTTTGTAAAGGAAGAAAATTGTTGTTACCCCTACTATTAAAAGTACAACTACATTCTTTGTTAGAAATGCACTTGCTTTTCTTCACACATTCACAAGGATGGAACACAGAAACAGACTATCTTGAATGTTTTTTTTTTCCTCTTTGGCTCACCAAACAGATTATCTATAAGACTTATTTTACTGCTAGGAGAGCTAATTTTATGTTCAGTGAACCAAAGGTATAAGGCTGTATGTGATAAATGTCCCGTTGAAAGAAACAAATATGACCTATTCTTAGTTTTCTAGTGGAGCCCAGTATTTGGTATCAAAAATTGTCCTGGTAGCTTAAAAAAATAAAGAGAACCAAAAAAAGAAAAACAAATGGACAGTATTACTGATCATCGACCTAACTCAAAGCAGGTGTGAGGTGTTTTTCCACATGTTTATCATCATAATGTTTGTGTCCTACTCTGAACCCATCAGGAGGGGTTGGCAAATCATAGAGTTCCAGTCAAAGTTCCAATCAGTTGGCATGCAGATAATGACTAATAGGGCTGAAACAATTCATCTGATTAATTAGGATTAATCTATAATTGAAATAATCGGCCACTAATTTTGTAATAAATTAATCATTAACTGGAGTGCAGAGACTCTAAAACATACCTTGAGCTGACAGATCACCCCACTTAGAGCAGAATTTATACTAAAATTGTAAATTATATATATATATATATATA
>JAUZNJ010000009.1:371449-406782 GCA_034780135.1 Jordanella pulchra | reverse complement strand
TTGTTCTTGATTGCATAAAGACAGTTCTTGCTATCAAAGAACCTGCAACACAGTTTTCTCTTTTTTTTATAGGATAAAAAAGCAAAATTAGTCATGATTAAATTTTTTTCTTTGAAACCCGGTCATAAAATCCTTGGTTGGTGCATCTGTATAATTAGCAATTATCTGACATCACTCACAGGAGAATTAGTTCCCTGTATTTTAGAAAAAATAATTAGGACTAATTTGTTTCACTTGAATGATGAGTTCACTTTTGTTTAGATTAGGGTCTGTATGTGATTCCCACAGTCTGATTACCTTGAATAAATAAATTACATGGTTTTAGATATCAATGCATATTGTGTAAAAGATTAAATCAAAAAGTAGAACATTACCCATGTCTTTATTCCTGTTCTTAAAAAAACTTATAATTTTGAAACATTTTGATTACCAAACATTCACTGAAATTATCTATTGCATGCATTTGTTTGATCTGTGGTCTTTGCTAATAACTAAAGACTAGAGACTTTGTCTCTAGAGAAACTAGAGACAAAAAAAGAACACTGGCTCCCTTCCATGTTGCTCTCTATTGTTTACTTTCCTAATTCCTGTCGCACTGGTGACAGAATCAACGCTAACCCTGTGTGATGGCTTTACCAGACACCCAGAGGTGTGTGAACAGAGGCCACACAGCTTGCCAGCAGGGGGTCAGACAGACCCAGCTTTTTTTGCCAATGCGACGGGAACCAAATGCTGATTATTAAGGGGTCAACACGTGTTTGAAAAAGCTGCATTACCGCACTAATTTCAGTGGGAAAGAGGCTTTAGTTTTTAAGTGGTTAGTGAGCAGAACATCAGTGATTTCTGTTGCATTTTCTTTGAAAGCAGAATTGCCCATTTAGTTTGTGTTCCATCAATGCTTGTTTCCTGGAGACAAAAATATTTCCAAATAGGCTAAATTACCTTTTGTGTAAACACCTGGAAGTGTTCAGACCAAATACATCAACTAACTGACAAAGTGCAGCAATAAGTGGGGGCAGGGCAGTGCTAGATAACTCTGGTTACGGTGACAGACTAGCTTGTTAAAAGGGCTTCTAGTAGAGATAGGATTAAGACTGGACACCAATACTTCTCTCTGGGTTATGACTTTTCATAAAAATCTTCTGTTTTACTCATTTTATTTTGATGTGATTATGTGTATAAGATATGTTCACTCACTTTTAATGTCCTCTTTCACTCTATCTCTGCTTTGTGACCAGAGCTCAGGATGTGCCCCCAGAGGTGCTCAGGCAGCGGGAGGTGAAGTGGCTGGACATGCTCAGCCATTGGGACAAGTGGATGCTGAAAAGATTCAATAAGGTCAGCAAAGGCTATTCGAACTCAAGCAGATAATTTGTATGCTCTGAATCGTGCTGATGCATGATTAAGGTTCCATCGTTGTTGCTTCAAGGATTTTAATTGCGCAAGTTAGAAATTTATGGACTTATTGTTTGCAGACCCACTTGTTTTGCAAGTTCTGTGTGAACAGTTCTCGGCAACTTAGCGAAGAGCTGTAACCTCACCTCGTTTCTACGAGTCAGCTGCAAGCCAGGACACAACCCTGTTGCTTTCTCCTATCGCACCGTGTGACAAAATGACTGTCTCAGATTCAGGGTGGAGCAGCTCTTAGTTTCTGTGATATAACCATGTAATAATGGTGGTGAAAATGTAAACTATTTATACACCAAAGTTCAGGAAAGCATTTAGAGCCTCACAGTAGTAAACAAGAGCAGAAGAGCAAAGAGTGTTTTCTATTTTCAGGATGATTAGGGTTTTCTTATTATCCCTTGTGCTTTTTGTTTTGTTAAAATTTATTTCTAAGCTTTTGAGAGGCCACCTTTGAGGAGTAATGTGAATAAGAGCACAACGAGACATGTGTTCTTGGCCTGTTGCATCACACAGGGTTTGTTGTTATTGAATGATCATTGCTTCTGCACTCAGACATAACATAAGAATAAAAAGTCCTTTAATTTTTTTGTTTTCATTCCTGTAGAAGATTGCCAGAATTTGATTCCACTGACGTCAACATAATCTTCTTCCAAACTGTCTCTGTTTGTTTTGAATATGCAAGATTTTTACTTTAATCATGGTTGCCTGAAAGAAACTGAGCTAAATATATAGTAAGTCTATTTGCACTGAATTTGAGCAGGTGAAAAAAAACACCACCTGCAAATGGGATGAGTGTTTTTTGCCAGTAGAATAAGATAATTAGATATTATTCTCTTCAAATAAGATAATGTTTTTTTTTCTTATTTTAAATATAAATCTTTTTCAGTTGCTTTAGTTACCTGCTCAATACATAAGAAAATACTCCTGTTTCAAGAAAAAAATGACTTTTTTCCTCCATGTTTTTAATTGTATGCTCAGTTCAGACAATTAATCAAATTGTGATTAATCACTTAATGAAATAGGTGTCTACCAATTCAGTAATTAACTAACTCCTGACATTAACTGAACTAGCAACCCACTCAGTGCAGTAATTATGCCAAATTAGTAAAAAAAAAAAAAAGATATACGTGTGTGTGTGTGTGTGTATATATATATCTATATATCTATATATATATATATATAGATATATATATATATATCTATATATATATATAACAACCTTATTTTTCTTAATGTAAGGCTATTTCTGAGTATGATGCTCAATTATAAAGTGATAGCATGGGATATATTTGCAAACTATGTAAGGCACACCACGAGACTAAATAAGAAATACAAGACAGCAACGCACACTGCTCATCATCATAATTACACTACTCCTGTAATAAAACATGATGGAGGAGGCATAATGCTGTGGAAAATGCTTTCTTTCAGCAGAAACAGGAGAGATAGTTGTATTAACACTAAACGCTGAGTCGTCCTTGAAGAAACACTGTTAGAAGGTGCAGAATACCAGAGACTGGTACTAGGGTTCGCTTATTTAATCCCCAGATTTACAAAAATACTGGAGACAAAAACATAAAGACTTGGGGCTATTTTCAGAGAGTACTGTACTGTATATTGGTTCTGAAAAGTATCAACTCAGGACACTAAAAGCTTACTTGCCTGGACGCTGAACTCTTGTGATATCTTCGACCTTTTATGGCTTCCCCCTTTAATCATTTGAGAACGACAAAAAACGGATCAGCCAATCATGTTGCAGTATTAGGGTGTAAGGTGGGACATATATCTTTGATGCAAACAGGATGCTAACAGCAGCAGCTACCACATTTGTTTTTGTTAGAGTTCATCCTTGCTTCTTTGAAAGAGAAACAGCAAAAATACAAAAGTATAAGTTGTTGCGGTTTCTCATAGGTGCTGCTGCTACTGCATTTGTTAGTGTGATTGGCTAAATCCAAAGTTTACTCCAAGTCATGCGTTCACCTACCTAATCCATTCAATAAGTTCTGCTAAATATCCTTCTTTCCCTTGAACAGATTTGATGGGAACTGTCCCAGATAATTAATGTATAGAGCGAAACCTGACTGCAACACTATCAATCTGGCTTTCCAGGTTAAGTTCAAACAAATGCTATTTTCAGACTTTTATCCATTAAATTTATCCATTTAAGCAAGCATTTCAACAGACAAAGACCTTCAAATAATGCTCATGCAGAAATGTTGTTTTTTTAATGATTCTATCACGAATTCAGTAAATTTGTATAAATAAAATGTTATTTTGAGTATCTAATGATTCCTCCATCTGCTGCCTTTAATTTATCAACAGTCGTTGGTTTAACAAAAGAATTTTTTTATCAGTATAGGGGAAGTACCATATTCTACTCTGTCCATTGCTTATGACCTTGATGTGTGAATGTCACTGTGAACCTCTTGTATGTACCATAAACATATCCCCCTTTTTGAATATATGCAATAATCCTATCTCCAGCCATGAATACTGGCCCTCCATATTATTGTAATGCCAACCTCCAGGCTGCATCCCTGATAGCCAATACTTTATCACCGCTTTGCCTTCTTTATGGGTCTGGTGTCTCTTTAAAATGATTGCACCTGTTTTGATCTGATTAATTTTGTGTGAGCACAAACAATTACTTTTAATCTTTATCTGCTCAAAGAATCACCCCCTTTTATGGGCGTCATTTATTACAGGTGGACAGCTACTTGTTTATTAGAATTTCAAGCAGCCTATCATAGCTGAGATCTCCCACGGTCTATATTTACATTTCAACTTCAGCTAAACAGGTATGACAAACACACACAGCAAAAGGGGCCAGCCACGGCCACACTTCATTTTCATATTGCCACTTCACGAGCCAGAAGGAGGGGATTTAATGCAGAAGTTCCTGACATAGTGGCAGAAGGTGCTGAGCAGAAGAGAGAGAAAGGGGGAACAGAAATTAGAAGAGGGGGGGGGGGGGAGAAGGAGGTAGGAAACTTGAACCAGGATGACTGAGTATGTGTTTGAGCTTTCCGGTAAATGTCCATCATTTGGGTGGGAAAAGAAGGGGTTCATGGCCTCTGAAATCCATCCATGGCAATGGGTCCTCACAGTGAATATAAATATATGTGTGAGCACCACGGCCAGGGCCACTCTTGACAAGCCAACAGCTGTTAATTATGAATTGGCCTGCAGAGAGGGAGACAGGCTGGTGAATATGCAGAAGTGAAGGAGTGTGCAGAGCCCATGCAACACAAGTGTCAGACCCCCACTGTACCTGGAGTGGCAGGGGTCGACCTGGGTGTCAATCACTTGCACCAGCCAAGCAACAGGACGGGGATCACTTGGAACAAACCCTAAAAAAAAACCTACATTATAGTTAACTTTATTTTATCATGGTGACTCGTGGAGAGAAATATCAAAAAGTGTCAAATGAAAAGAATTTCTGTCTAGTTTAAATTAAAGGTATGGAACATGAAGACAATAACTTGATTATTGGCTTCTAAAACAGAATCATACCGTGACTCTCTAAACTCTCACACTAAACAAACATCTGAGCAAGATAAATTATATCAAACCCCTCTCTTCCTTTAAAAGTGACATATGTCTTCCTAATTTTAACTTCAGTAATGGAACGTTTATGCTTTAGAACAGCCAACCAGGACCCCGGAGCTAAATTTAACTGAACCTCATTAGGCTCATTTAAAGGAAGACTGTGGAGTTGAAATTTCCTTACACTCTAACAGAATTGGAGGATTTATACATGACTGAGACATTGTCAAGTCAGGATATGCAATGATGATGATGATGATGATGATGATGATGATGATAAGGTTCCAGAAAAACTAAAACTGAGACAAAAGGTGTTTCAACAAAATATGATTTTAAGAGTGTTTACTCTTATTCTTACACCTTATTTACTTATTTATTTTACTCTTTTGCTTTGAAAAAATTGGTGGGAAAGATCTTTTAGTTCATTTTTCTTCTATACAAATTTTCTAAGACAATATACCTTGTGGTGGATTGATGACCCTTTTTAAGATATGCTCTGCTTCTCCACCAACAACCAGCAATTTCAAATGTTCAAACTGGACAAATGAAAGCATTTTCATTTCACTTAAAAGTAATACTATTTTTAAACAGGAGGATGTTACCAGTTTTACTAAGTTGTTGGAAATTGCAGTCTTAAAGCAAGGAGGGGAGTCTTTGTTATCACTTTTTTTTAAATAGAAGAGTGAGTATAAAGATGACTAAGAGAAATTATCCCATCTAACATTAATCTTCTTATTACAAAACAGGTTATAATTTACTAATGGAACAAACAAGCAATGCATGATAGAGTAGGAGTTATTAAAGTGTTTGTTGACTGATTACTAGAATGGAACAAGCACTTAAAAATGCATTTTTTCATCATTTGTGTCTATATATGTAAATAGTTTGACAAACACAACTATAGTCACTGGTTAAACTCAAATCTTGCTCCTGTGGACAAGCTTTTTACACTGCCTGGATTAACCGACTGCCTGCATTTTAGGATGTTTGATCCCCAGAGAGAGTAAGACTTACAGAGGTCCTCCACTTAAGCTAGAGGGCACCCGAGGAGCTTTTCTGCCATTTTGGTGATCCTCTGGAGCAGAGGTGAGTAGACTATCCAAATATTGTACTCAGGTAAGCGTAGCACTACCTTCTCCATCTTTTACTCAAGTAAAAGTACAAACTAGTCATCCAAGAAAGGACACAAGTAAAAAGTACAAAATTATTTGGTATAAAGGCTACTCAAGGAGCTGATCTACTAATGATCATATCATCCGATTTCATATTTTACAAGTAATTTAAAGGCCACCACAACATATAAATTTCTATGCAAATTCTGGTGTTTTAAAGTGAAAATGAATAGGATTCAGGCAGCAGAAACATTTTTTCAAATATATATTTTTTGATAGATTTTTTTCATGAATGTAACACTTATAGTATGTTATGTGTACTGATAATAATAACTTAAGTTAATTCCAGTAACAAGCGACAGGATACAGTTTACTTTATTTTCACAGAAGATAGAAAATAACTTTAGAACCAATTAATAACCTTGAGAGCAAACTAAACTTGAGTGTCTTTCTGGTGGATCTTTTTATTTTACACATGCCTCCTATGCACTTCATAAAGTTAGTCACAATGGTTAGAATAGCTAGAAATTATAATAAAGTGAGAGTATTGATATTTTATCATGTTTTAACATATCATTGTACTAAGAACAGTGCAGTTAAAATACTCTTTCCTTTCCAAAAACAAATACTCAACTAAAAATACTTGAGCCATTGTAACTAGTTACTAGTAAAAAGCAAAAACGTCTTAACATAAGTGTATTTGCCCTTAATTTGGTATAAGATGATCTGCCAATGAAATGTGTAAAATAAGATAATTAGAAACAATGCACTCACTTGCATTTTCTTTTTGTTGTTGTTGTTGTTGTTGTTGTGTACCCACCTCTTCCCTGGAGCTTCTCTCTGTTTGTTACCATACAGCTTGCAAACCATCTACGACGGAGCCAATTAGGTTGGTAACCTATTTAAGGCTAATTCTGGTAAGGATAAAGGTTTGGCAAAGCTTTTACCAAATTCATAAACTTGTTTAATGTCATATCGTTTAATGTTCATTGCGGGGAAAGCTCAGGATATCTGAAGACAGGCAGAACAGATCACATACATTGACAGGGGACAGCCAAACACTATGTTTCTGAATCTTACAACTTTGTTAGTAAAGAAATTGTTGTTTTTTGTGAGCTATCTATTTGTTCTGCTATTCTAAAAATGATCTTTTATTCATTTTACATACATATGGCCCAGATTGTATATTGCTATTGTATATTTCAAGATGTAGTTTCTTACCCGGACAAATAGCTGACTTGGGATAAAAATAAATCTTTAATTATGAACATGCTCTTAAAACATTTTTAAGGAAAAGGGAATAAAAATTCAAATAAAATAAAAAAAGTAAAAACAGTCATCTGCAAGAAAGGTTTGTTATCAAAAAAAAAAAACAACAGCATGTATCCAACATTTCCAGAGTCTATAGAGGCCCCCTAGTTCAAGCTATTCACATGAGGATCAGGGTTAGCAAGGCCTGTGCCTTTAATGACAGGAATATCTTCAGGAATTTTAATTAATTTTCCACTCTGAGCAGCTGAATCTGCGTTAATTTCCCCCTCAAGGACTTTTATAAATTTCATCATTAATAAAATCAGACATTCAATTAGTCCCAAAATCCAGATTGCCAACTGTTTCATAACAGTCCTGGTCTGATTTTTCCCTTTTTTATTAGGCTGGGCGAAAGAAAAAAAGTTAAAACTAATTTCATTAATCTAATTGTCATAACTTCGAACCATCTCTTAATTAGTTCAAATTAATATGATTAATCACAATAATGACAAAAACTCATTCAATTACAGGTTTTCAATGGCAAGTGGATGTGTTGGAGGTGATAGGGGCATAAAGGATGAGGGCGGGAGGCAGAGCTGGCTCTGTGAGACGGGATTGGTCATTATTATTCTGATGACTGACAGGTTATCAATCATGCAGCACTTTTAATAAAGGCTGCTGGAACTTCAGTGAAAGGCCTGGCTGAGCTGTCCTCTTTTCTTGTTTTATTTCTTTTAAATCCTTTGGAACTCCTTATTCCTCTATAAAATATGATCCCTCTTGGAATGAAAGGAGCTGCACATTTTAATGAAGATGGTGCTGCGCATGAAAACAAAAATGGACTCATCCATATGTAAATAAAATGATGGAAGTGCATATGCTCATCTCAACTTCTCCCCCATTATTGGGGAAAATTGCATATGTTTATGTGCTGCAGTGATAGCACTTTATTTTCATTTGTCTGAGCATTCACTGAGGCTGCAGATGAATAGACACTCTCCTACGTTCCTTCCTCTGCAGACATATGGACCTGAGAGATGCCTGCTGCTCGGATTTCCGTCAGGGCCACCAGTCTAGCAAAGCAGGGGAGCAGAAGCATGTCACCATTTGTCACATGCCACCAGGGCACAAGCTGAGCAGCAGGTACACCCTCGGGTGTGTCAGGCCAGGAGGGAACGTTCCAGCTGCCAGTCTAGTGCAGGTTCCTTCTTGTTCCATGCTGTTCCCCTGGGACCAGCCTCCCGATTGTCCCGGCTCGGTTGTCTGGGAGGATCTGACCTGTGATCCATCCATCTGGAGAGACGGCTGCATTGAAAAGGAGTGCTTTGCTTCCGTCATCCTGAGGAAGGATTCAGACCACCAATTGGCCTGTCTGTGGGTGAGGAATGCCCCCCTGCAAACTGTACATGGTGCCTCAGCATGCCTCAACAGGATGCTCATTCTCAGCATTCCTGCTTTCATGCAGAGAAATTCACCTGCCAAGTCAGGTAAAGTCACCCAAAGCCTGCTGGAGCATTTCTTAAGGCATAGGATTGATACATATGTCTGTGACAGTGCTTATCATGCAGCTAAAGAGCTTCCATCTTTTACTTAGTGGTTATATCTCACCCAGTGTTTGATCCATGTCTGATGCATATCTGAAAGGCAACAAAGTTGAAAGCCTGCTGGATCACAGATATGGAAAAGTATAAATTGTGTGTGCTGCAGGTTTGACGGTGCCATGCAAAAGTATTACCTTTAAACTGTTTGCATTGTGTCATATTACAACCACAAACCCATTTCAAGTACTTGACTAAGCAGTAAAGCAGGGATTGATCATTTTCAATTGTTTTACTAATAGACATCTGCATTCAATAGTTTGCGGGTCCGCCCCTTTTCGCTGCAGCTGTAAGACATTTTGGGGTATGCCTCTACCATTTGATAAATATAGAAACTGATATTTTTTTCAGATCTTCTTTTTTTCTGCAAAAATCCTCCCTCAGACTGGTTGGAGACCATCCTAGAGCACCATTGTTAGAGTTTTAAACATATGTCTGTACTTTGAATGAACAATTCATATAGCTGAATATGCATTAAATCATTCTATAGTAGCTCTGTATGTCTCTTTATGGTCCATAGTCCTGCTGGAAGTCGAACCTTGATCTCGTACTCAAATATTTTGCAGCCTGTAACAAATATTCCGCCAGGGCTTCTCTGAAGAAAAGTGTCCCCAAAGCATAATACTGCCACAATCATGTGTGTCTGTGGAGGTTACATGTTTAGGAGGATGCTATGTAGTATTTCTTTCCTGCTACATGTAAGCTGCATAAAGCGTTTTGCATGTAAGCCAATGACTTCAGTTTTCATCTTCCATGAAAAGCACATTTTCTCTAAAGTAAAGGTAGTTTTAATATAAATGCAAATAAAGCTGTTCTGATTTTTGTGAGTAACATATTTTGATAACCAACTCATATTTCTTGGTGGCTTTGTGCTGTTTAATCGCTATAAAGTTCCAATTATGTTTTTCTTTGATTTTCATTCCAATCAAGCTGCTCATAGGATGGAGAAACCTTTTTTTTACCTTGACTTTATTTTTTTTGTAAATTGCAACACTTTGTAATGTTTCCAGAACCCAGGGAGTAGAAACTATGAGAATTTGTAGAACCTGCATGGTGATGGCACCACACTTCACAGAGAAAGCAACCACATGGAGAAAGAAACATATGGAGCTATTTCCCCTTCTCTCTCCAGGTCTTTTTAGACATGTCAGCGGACCCTAAAGCATGTGTTTTTTCTGCAGGAGGGGAGAGATGGACGGACTGTGCAAAGCTGGCCTCTGCTTCCACTCTGTCAATCAATACCACCCTGGATCAACTGTTTACAAAATTGACATGCAAAGATAGACATTCACAAACACACATTTCTTACCTTCATTCTCTTATGGGGGATGAACTCAATCTTTTATTCCAGCCATCATACCTTCGGTTCCATATTATTGTCATCATGCTTCTTAATTAGAAGAGAGTGGAAGCTGTTGGACAGGACATCATACCTCAGTGGTTTAGCCTTCCAGAGACTCGGGGACGAAAGGTCATTTTTCAAGGTCCTAGCCCCCCCTCATTCTTCCCCTCATGTACCCAGGCCCTGCCATCTCTGAGTCCCCCTCCACCCTTGAGAGGAAATCAGGAGCCTTCCATGTGCATAGCATTGAAATAAACTGTATTTTCATTGGGGAAAGTGAACCCAATTTACACGCTGCTCCATTGGAGATGAGCACTCTAGCGTACCCTAGCTGGTAATCTTGCCCAGATTCCTCCCTTGTTTCCTGCATTATTGTTGAAATAAATAACCTTTCACTGCAATCAGTGCTGGGATCTTCACTTAAATTATCGCCCCACAGATAGCTCACTCATGATCTGCTTCTATATCCATTAACTATCCAGGAAAGTGATTTATTGGTGAAGGGTAAGAAAAAAGGGGGTTGAGGGAGAGCCGAAGGAGTTGGTTTTGGTTAGACAATAGTGCCCTCTATTGTTTACAAAAGAACAAGGGATGAAATGTGATGACTGGAAGTAAAACCACTAATGCTCTGGTGGGGTTTGTTTTGTTTGTTTGTTTGTTTGTTTGTTTTCTTTACGTTTCAAGGTTTGAAGCCACGTAACACAACAAAAAGTAAAACTTTAGGCTACTGAATTTGCTAATATTTTAATAAATGACTCATTTAATTTATTAAAGTCTTCCGGCTGTGAGCCTTTAGGACTAAAGAGGAAACCCCCAAAAAATTTACATACACTATTTGAATTTCTAATCATATAATACACAAAAAATAGACAGAAAGGATGCTATGCACATTTTCCCCGTTTCTGCTGCAATTCAAGCCAGACCCCCTTCATTCCATCCCACCGCCTCCTCTGCAGTCCCTCCTTCTTCACACTCCTGTGATGTGTCGTTACACGCTCGGCTGGCTCCTCTTCCATGACAGACTGTTACTTCCTGGAGCGGAAACGCATTTGATTGTTAACATCTGGGCCATTACAATTGCAAACTAGGGCTCTGTACATCAATCAGGAAGTGATTTCAAAACAAAGAGACCGTCCTCCAATCAATCTATCGAGAAGCAGGGGGCATTACATGCTCCTGTAATCCCGGCTAATTAGTGGGATAATGGGAATGAGATTTATGAATCTACTGAGAAGAGTGGAGGTGCCTGGGCACTCTCAAATTAGCAGGGATGCACGCCTAGACAGTGCGACAATAGGGAAAATGTGCTGCTGGTTGTTTGTCAGCTTCCTGGTACCTGAACACCTTTGTGTTCAGTGATTTGATGTCACTGTCATATAAAGCCATGCATCTCATTGTACTGCAGTGCTTTGAATGTGTTAAACATTCAGAATCACAAACATATGGATGTGTTCACATTTTGCGGAAAGGTTGTTCTAAATTTTGAGTTAGAAGCTTTTTAACAGATGCAGGGCCTTTAAAAAGTATTCACATCCCTGGAAAAGTTTTACAGTTCCAAAAACTTCAAATTTGTATAAAAAAAGCACAGAGTTGTTTATATGAGAAGTGGAATGAAGATTATCTAGGGCTCCAAATAAATAGATAAACCACACGTGACTGCAGCTACAGTACAATTGTTTTTCCATTCATTTTGCTCTATTGTTTTATTTCAACTCTAATGTACATCCTGGAAAATCCTCCTGTCTTGTATTGATGCCACCAGCTCATTTCACAAACTTAACTTGTGTGAAGTTAGTTTTTCCCCAGATCTATGAATGCCAAATAATTTAATTTTGTTTCATTTGACCACGCCTCCTTTTTTCACCGGTATATATTCTGCATCAGCAGCAGTGCTGGTAGCAGCAGACTCCAGGAAAAGAAGTCTTATTTCTTCTTCTTACAGCTATACATCCAGTCTTAATTTCGGGAGTCCTCTGTTAGCAGCTGTCCTGTCAGGAGATGTTCCTATGTAAGCTGTGGATCTCTGTAACTCCCCCAGAATCACCAACAGTCTCCTATGTTTTGTTTCTGATGAATGTGCTCCTGGCTAAAATAGTCAGTTTAAGTGGGCAGATGTGTTTTGGTTAAAATGGTTTAAGCTGTGCCCAGGTTTTTCACATTTTGATGATAGATTGAACAGAGTTCTGTGAGAAGTTCAAATGTAGGAATCTATTAAATAACATGATTCCAGCTTTTAACTTTTCAAAAGCTGTTCTATAATATTCTCTATCATTTCTTTAACACATTCACAGAACAGCTGCATTTAGGGATTTAATTACACAGAGGTGTAAATGTCAAGCAATGTAAAAACCACACATTGCAGTGATAACTTATCTGCATCATAGATCAGTGGTTTTATGTCATTAAAAATTTTAAAGCACACAATTTTGTAAATCTTGTACTAAATAAGCTAGAAAAAGAAATGTTTGCACAAAATAAGTAACACATTTTCATCTAAAGGGATGAGCTAACAAAACACCACCAAAAGAGCCTCAAAATAAAACAAACCAAAAAAGAAACTGTGCAAAACAAAGAGCAATACAAACCATCGACCTAAGATCCAATGATTAGGACATTTTCTCTCTAAGTCAGTCTTTATTACAGTCTCTGACATCAGTGAGTAGCTAAGGAGGAATTTGTCTTTACACTTTCAATGCGCAGATTATTGTCTGTGGGTATTTACATATCTTGTAGCACTGCTTTTTTCACCTCAGAGTTTTTCTCCCATCTTCCATCAATCTACTTTTTTTTCTTATTTATGATTTTGAGCTTTCACAAAATTTTAAGATTTGTGGTCATCTTAGAGGAGGTAAACTTTAAAATTTGATCAGACAAATATTTGCTCAATATTGTTCTCGCATTATACGTACATTTAAGAAACAAAATGTTGTTAATTCTTACTAGAAAAAAGAAAGACACCAAAGTTTATTTAGAAACTATGAGAAAAAATTGTCTTGAATAATGTGCATGTAATTATCTGGTTCAAATACAACAAACATTTGCTTTTTAATCATTTTAGTTTAAATAAGGAAAAAATAGGAGGAAGAAAAAACAAGAAAAATCTATTAGATATTTATAACATAGTTTTTTTTTCTTTCATGAAAAATATTTACCAAATTAGAACCCAAAATAAAAACCAGATATTTCAGAGTTTCTTTTCTTAAATGCAGGATTTCTGACGATTAGAGTGATGAAAGTGATTAAATAAACATGTTTTCTTTACATCGGCCAGTGTGAAGGAGAGATGCTGCTGTCTTGTTTCATGAGACCATAAGACAACGTATCCCTGGAGGTAGCAGTCTTGGTGGCCCCCCAAAGCTGCTTTCTCCCCGGCGGTTCCCAGTCCTGACCTTGCCCGTTGGCGCGCTTGCGCGTGGAGGGGGGTGGGGTCTCCCATTAAAGCAGCACTCTGTGATAAGGCCATTTCTTTTCCTTCAGCATCCCTTTAATGTCATCCCTGAAATATGAAGTCATTAAGCGATATTAAAACAGTGCTGACAAACTAATTAACAGAAGACATTATACGGGATGGGCTCGATTAATCCGCTTTAATTGCTCTTTTAAATGGGGGCTCCAATTAAAATTAATAAAGATTTACTGGTGATCACTCCAAACTACACTAAGAAGCGGTTGTCTGAAGGGCAGTCTAAAGTCAGCGCCCTCTATTCTCAAGTTACACTCCCTCTTTGCTCCCGGCACCTCCCGGTTGCGAAGAAAGTAGCAAATCTATGAGCAATGAGATTAAAGGGAAAGACCACCCCAGTCCCACAGTTTGCATTGTCTCTGGCTCAGAGGTGTTTGATCTGCCTTTGTCTTTCTGGGACCCTCCAAAAAACACAAACTATTTTCTGATCTATAAATATGGCACTACACGCGTTGAATCTAGTTGTCCGTGGTTCTTAATCATACACTCTTCTACAATGTCTGGGAATCTGTGAAAATCTCCTCATACATCTAATATATTATTAAATTGGTATGAACCAAAAAAAAGGAAATGTATTTACTTAAATTTAAAATTAGCAGCAGAAATGATCTAAAACGGGTTAGTATGCTTTAAACTTAATGGATGACAATATAGTTGAGTCGTGCATTACAACAAAAGTTCACTAGATGACGCTGTTACTCTTCTGTGTTTATGCCCATGCCTTTATTTCTTAAAACAATCCAAACCATCAGCATATTTCATATTGTGAATTTCAAAAAGGTCAAACAAGTGGGGGGAAAACATCTGTCCAAAGTGTTTTTCTTTTAATTTAGTCCATCGCTTTTTACTTTCAATTTCATCTTCATTACAAAGGATGCTCTGTTTTACCTGAGAACCTCTAATACAGAAAATAATTTCATATCGCGCTGGAGGCGATCAACCAACTGAAGGCAACGTTATTTGTTTTCCTTCATTATATCAGAGATGACCAAATTCTTGTTCAGAAAATGTCACACAACAAATTAATTCAAACAAAGCACTTTGGTTCAATCAGAGGCATTTTAATTGGATTGGAGAATGTAAATCCATTTGCTGAAGAAGACTGATGTAATTGAAAAGAAATGTCTATTAAAAGATTAGTGAGGTTTATTTGTCTCCAGTCTTTGTCATCAGCAGGTCCAACCAATGTTTTAATTTCCTTAATGTTATCATTTCTGATGTAATTGGTGCTTGGGTGCCTCACAGCTTTTTTCAATTAAATGTTTGGGTTTAGGCAATGATGAAAGTGTGCACTTTAGTAGAACTACTTTATGCTGTGAATGTTGTAAATTCTCTTTATTCTATGTTAAATGTGCATTGTAGTCTTTTGGCAGAAGTTTCAATTACTGGTTTGGAGAACCAGCTAACCCTTTCAGAATGACACTGTCAGCAACCATAGCATGTTATTTGGTATGATTTCTTATATTTTGTCATTTATCAACAACAAACTGGAAGGAAAATTACATGTTTTTAAAAGTTTTAAAGTTTCCTACAAATCACAATCTAGGCAGTGTGGTGTGCATCGGTGTCTTTCACTGCTGTTATAGTTCGTAGAATTTTGGGATCCTCCAGCTTTGCACATTTAAAGACTAAAAACTACAAAATAACTGAAGTTCAGCTGAAATAAGTGTAGAGCTTTAATTGGTCTATTCTATAACATGAATGTTGGCCTCGACAGATGGCCGCTCACACTGAGCCTGGGTCTGCTGGAAACTTCTTCCTGTTAAAATTGAGTTTTTCCACTCCACTGTTGCTACACACAAGCTTGATGTGAGGGATTGCTGTCGAGTCAATGAGGTCACTGCAATCAGCTGGTTTTCCTTAGATAGAAAACTTTTAACTAATCTCTGTGTGATCTGATTGAACTGTCTCCGTTAAGTGCCTTGAGATTACGTGTTGGGAATCTGCGCAATATATAAAAAACTGTATTGAATTGAACTGAATTGCAACTCTGGCTTTATGTTTAGGGTGCATTTCTTGCTGGAAGCTGAACCTCTGCCTCATGTCTCATGTTTTTAAAGTCTCAAAGGATCTTTTTCTGGGTTTGTCTAACTTCCCTTAAGTTTTAATCAAATCTTCTGCCTTTTAGGGAACAAAATATCCCCACAAAAAGGAGCAAGTCTTCCTTCACAAAGAGTATAAAACTTTAAACTAGAGGTCCAGTGGGTGAATGTTAACAGTGGGTGACTTGTGGCCACTCTTCAATGAAGGCCAGATCTGCATATTAAATTAGCAATACTTTCAATATTGACAGATTAGTCCACTTGAGCTGCGGATCTCTACAGCTTCTCCACAGTCCCTCTTGGACGCTTCTTACTAATCCTCTCCTTGCCCATGCTCAGCTTACAGGTTATGACCATATTTTTGGGGTCTGAAGATGTGCCATACTCAATTTTTCAATCACAGAGTAGGCAATACTCTGTAAGACCTAAGACCTAATTCCTGTAAGACCTAATTTTTTCAATAACCTGACGGTAACTCTTTCTCTTTCCTTACTATCAAAAAGAATTCAAAACCATGATATCTTCCTTTCACCTCACAATGATGCAATGCGTTATGTTGCTCTCCCATAAAAATACATGAAAGTGTATGGGGATGTTTTTCAAGTAAAATCAAAATATGTTCGAAGGCTTATGAAAGATTTTGTAAGATAATATAGATAAGTTAAACAAGAAAAGAGAATTATTATATTATATTTATCCATATTAAAGACACTTACACTTATGATGTGAAGAGAAGTTATACATGTATTTCAAAATGTTGTCTATAAACCAACTAACTGTTTGAACATTTCAGGAAAATTATGAAAGTTTTCAAAACAGAAAATATGAAGGATCGCCTGTTTGTGTCGTTGGTTAACTTTAGCATGAGTTTGATTCATGCCAGAACCTGGAAGAAGAGTCATCAGGGTTTCTGGAATTTTGCTTTGGTGGCACAACTGCAATATGAGGTCACCTCGGGCATTAGTCATGAGGAGGGAATGCATTGTGACTGTTTTTAAGACATGGCAGTTGTCCACATCCGCAGCGGCCGCACAATGAATGCAGGCCTTAGAAAGTTGACTTGAATTGGCTCTGGTGGACAATGTGATGGCATAGTTTGGGCAATGTTTAACAGCTGGTTGTTGAACATGGATTAGAGGCACCTTAGGGGAATGGGAGCAGGACTCATAAAGCTTTTACAGCTAAAAACATTTACTAGCTTGGTCTTTCTTTAAACCTAAATATGTGCTGATATGTACATTTGAAAAAAATAAATAAAACCACAGACTTTTTTTATAATTTAGTGCAGCTTTAATTGTAGCAATCATCATCCTTTTTGTGAAATATGATTGTTCTTTATAAGACAGTTTTACCTTCACATGTAATTTTCATTCAACCAGAATAACACTAAAGAGACAGGCTAATAATATACAGACAGAACATTAATAAATTATGTAACAGAAAAAAACAGCAGTGCATGTATCTTTGCATTTGATACAGATCTTTAGGATAAAAGTGAAACTAAACTGTTATCCATACTGAGTGGTGAAACACTAGATAATGAATGATTACATCTTTGTGCTATTTTTTTAACACAGCTACAAACACAAAAACCATCAAAACAAAAAAAAATATCTATTTTAATTTTCTAATTATAACAAAGCAGAGCATAAAATTTCACATTTGGGATACAATTCTTTTAAAATGTCTTAAACCTATATTTCACCTCACTAAATAACACTACAAGAAATGAACTAATACTGTCAAATGGCACATCACAATCCCATTCATCTGTACAAGTTTTAAAACACAAACCTATAGGTAGGAAGATGTCTTGAACTCCTCTGGGATGTCACTGTCCAGCTTACAGATCACCTTGTAAATGGCCTTTTTCCAAGAGGAGTCTGAGTCTTTTGCAGCGGAGATGGCGTTGTAAAACTCACGCAGAGTAATTTCAGCGACCTCCAGGAACCTGTCAGGGACCTGGAAAATAGAAACATCCAGGATACTTTATGATTGGATCTTAGTGTTGAAGAAGCTTTTATGTAAAGCTGTGTGACCAAACAGGCTCGCATTTGCTTTTTCTAAAAACGCAGAATGAGGACCTGTAGAGCATTTCTTCAAACACTCTGATTGATGAAAGGGAGCTTCTCTCTTTGTACTCTGAACAGGTACTATAAATGCATTGCAGCAGTCATTAACCTTCAGTTGGAAGTCTCTTTCATTATAAAGCCTTGTTTTCTTGAGCCTACAGTGACTACTACCAAGGTATAAGACTCTATGCTGAGCTTCAAGCAACAAAGCATTAGTAGGATTTGAAAATATCATTGATGTAACAATTGTTTACTCTGACACCTCTAAATAAAATCCAGGGTGGCCTTTAGTGTCATATAATTTTTAGATGGTCTAACTTTAACAGACGAAACAGTCTTTAGAACTCTGAAGGAGTTGAAAACAACCACAGCAAAGGAGGAGGAATTTTTTGACATGATAATTATAAATCTTAGAATCCAAAAATAAGGTTTAATTATGTAAAAGATGCTGAAAAGATTATTTTCTTCCACGAGGACAGGGACGCTGGATGAAGTGGGCCGAGCCTAAAAAACAAATTATTAAAGGCTGAAAAGTTTGAATGGCCAAATCAAAGACCTTGAGAACTTCATTAACCCCTGGAAAATAATGAAAAACAGAAAAGTTGAGACACTTTGCAAAAAAAGAATATGCAAAACTTTTAACCTTTAGATTAGCCGGTTTGTTAGTCTTGTAGCTATTTTGCTAGCTAAAGGTAGTTTTACAAAGCATTGATGCATGGGGACTAAATACAAAGGCAAGCCACACCTTTCAGAGTTTTTATTGCAAAAAGGATTAAAACATCTGAAACAGATCCAGGTGTGTGTATAAAGGTGCTGTAGAGAATATGGGAATGAAGTCAGAGATTTTGTTTGGTTCACATTGTGGTAGAGCTACGACTATACTACCACAGCAGAATCCTTGAAACCACATCAATAAATGAAGTTATCATACAAAGAGTAATGGTAGAAAACCTAAACTTGGTTGCAGAAGTTGCCCAACACTTGTTTGCATTAGTTATTTTTCTTTCCCCTCATCTCCTGACACAAAAGCATCCCTGGGAAAGGAATGTCTTGGTCCCAAGGTAAAGAAAACGGACCGATCCCTTTCCCACCACACAGCCTTCTCCCTCAGAATCCACAGCATCTTTCTCAGCATTCCGCATCAGTAGCAATCTCTGCCCCACTCAGGCGTGCGGGTCCTCTAATCCTGAGTTGTTTTAGTGGGATTTTGTGGCTTCCTCTTCCCACAGTTTGATAAAGCGTCACTCTGGAGTTTGGATAATGCTAGTAAGAGCTGGCCAGCCACAGGTGCAGGGTGACACAAATAGGTCATCAACACAGTCAAACATGTTCACAGACATGTGACTACTGTAATAAATAAATAACTCTGATATTCCAAGGGGATGATTATCATACCTCTTGAACCTTTCAGTTTTTAAACCTTTTTTGCATTTTATGTTATGTTGCATTTAAAGTAAAGTATAACAGAGAAGCAGAAGGAAACAACAGTGCTTGCAAAAATAAACCTGAAAAGTGGGACATCCATTTGTTTTCAACCTACTTTCATCCCCTTAAAATCCAGTACAACCAAATGGCCACAGCGGTCTGGTAATTTATCAAGCTATAAGGATCCACAGCTCACACAGGGCAGCCTTACTTTATGTATTTTATAATCTGTTCTTAATGGAAGAGCTGCAAGAAGAGCTGCTATGGTAGGAAGAAAAGCATTACTGCACATCACCCTGAACACACTACATACACAGTCTGGTATGGTGGTAACAGCATCATACTGTGGGGATGATAGTCAAAGTTGATTCAAGATGGTTGGAACTGAATAGAGGTTAAACTGGAAGAAAATCTATCAGAGTTTACAAATGACTTAACAAGAAACAAACAGCCAAAGATCCTTTTGAATGGTTTATGTCAATTCATGTTTGTGGGTTTTAAAAGGCCCCATTAAATTCCATCATTTAATCTGGAATATGAAAATAATGTTTCCACATCTAAATAAACTAAGCTTGAGATTTTTGGTAAGAAAAGCTCAAGCTTAATGGGCAGAAATTGCAGCAACTTGTGTTTAAAGATGGTAAAGACTCTTGTCTTTGCATTCAACAGTGGAATGCATATCCAGTCCACACACTTCAGATATATGTTAATACAATTGTTGAAAATCAGGTATCGTTATCTATTTTATGTTGAAAGTGCACTCTACTCTGTATAGCTATTTGAAACAGGTTTACACATTGGTTTATTGCAGTTGCTTCATTTATCCAACTTTCTGCATCAAACCTTATTTAAGGTTGCACAGGAGGACCAAGATGGAGCCCTAAACAAATCTTTCGACCACTCCTGGGACAACATACAGACAGGTGACACAGACAAACCATGTTTATATATTCACACCAAAGTCAACTGTAAAAATGGCAGTTTACCTAACTTGCTTTTTTTATGGAAAGTGAATTAACAGAAATGCCAAATAACTCAAACACTGAGATGCAAGACTCCAACTAAGATTTAACTTTTAATCTTGGCTTTAATGGTTCTGACCACAACTGGCTATTTAGAAAACAAAACAAAACAAGACAAAAAAAAAACAATACAAATTTCTTGCACAGCCAAACAAAAGGACCCACAACATAACTGTGTAATGACTGGTGAGTGACACCTACATGAAAATCGTTGGCCTTGTTGTAGTGCATGTTCAGCGCCCGGAAGAGCTCAGAGTCTCTGCTGACTGTAATTTCTTTGACGTCGCGGATGCCTTCGGCAATGGCCTGGCGTGCAAACTTCTCCATCTGGATGTAGTAAAACTCTCTGAAGTTACTGAACCATTTGATCAGCTGAGAGGTAATGCAGCGATTGAACTGGGAGATGAAAAAAATGGGTATAACAAATTAATTGGATTAGTCTGCAAAAAGAAAACGCACAATAGTGTAAGACTTTTGCACTTTAGAATATAGGTTACACTCCAGTGTGTCCAACTGCAGTGTGGTAGCTAATAATCTAAAGCTGCAAAATGAACTGGATTGCTCTCTCCATGGCAACAGTTTTTTGGGACAGATATTTTTGTTTTTCGTTAGGTACTATTGTACATAACATTAAATGTGGAAAAAGCTTTGAAGTTATTCATAACTGTTTTTTAACAGTGGTTTTCACAGTTCTAAAATCCACCATACTTATAGGTCAACATGCCACCAAGTCAGTCATGGTAAGATATTAATTGCTCTGAACTTTTCCCACCAATGAGCGAAACAACATCTGTCAGGGTTGTGTTTTTTAACGCAGTCTTGACATTAGTCTTGTTATTCTATCTCATCATCCAGAAAGACAAGAAAAAAATGCCTAAGGGCTGGGCAGGCATCAAAGACGCTTCTTCTCTCTGGTGTGGTGAATGAGAAAGCAAAAGCACATAAGGACAGAAGGAAGCTTCCCTCTCATTGACTCGGCTGATAGGATGGAATCAGACACTGGGATTATGTGCCCCTTTGTCTGGTGCCACTTCCCACCATTGGGTTGCAAGCAAGGAGGAGACGTTCGCAGGGCTACAGCAGCAGAAGCATCCCCCCTTCTGACCCAAGGGTCAGCTCAACTCAGAGGTAGGGGCCCGCATGGGCGCCTGGATCCCAGAGAAGAGATTGAAAAAAGAATGGAAGATTCTGGGAGAAAAACATAAGGAGATGTTCCATGTAAAACGATGAAAAGACAAAAGACAGAAAAATGAAAGAAAGAGGACAAGGTCTAAAAAAAACCCGACCAGGATGTTGTGTTTAGGACCAGCTGACCGCCCCGCCACGTCCTGCAAAAGTCTCTAATACCAACTCTGTGTTGACACTCAATAGCAATGCCTTGTCTAGAGAGTCCTTTGTCACTCCATTTGCTGACTGGAGAGGCTTTTTTTCCAAGAGAGAATACCCCTGTATCTCCCTCTGCCCCCAGGACAAACTAGCAGCTCAGCGGCTTTGTTATTTAAACCCTCTGCGCTTTTTGTCTCTCTCCTCCGACACACTGCTGATTATTTCTATCCCAAACACACGCTGACAGGTAGACACTGGAGGTTAAAAAGCAGGTCAAAGAACTTTGTATATATATTTTTTAGTAGTAAGCGTTTTACCTTGACATCAGGGAAGAACGTTTTCAGTACGTTGGAGCTTGGGTAGCGGGTGTAGAAAAACATCAGCTTGGCCTTCTTCAGATGACTCGGAGTGAGGCCTTCCTGGATGTTCGAGTTGGTGTTAAGGAAAGTTGAAAAATTAAAGCCAATGACATGATGCAGCGCAAAGTGATAGTGGACGAGAGGATCGTGTTGCTTCCATCTTGGGTCTAAATTGAATTTTACTAAAGAACAGCTCGGCGTTAACTTGGAAGTCAATAATGACCCTAACATGGGCTTATTGGCAAAACAGAATTACAAATTAGATTAGGGATTTTTAATTAGAGTGCCAAGCACTTAATGGCTAGGAGTGAAGACAGCTTGTATTGAAATGTTTTGAAAGGAGACACTGATTCCTGGATATAAGTGGGGGGATTTAAAGACGACATATGCTGCTGTTTTTTCTTAGAAGTTGAAACAGCCACACTGTCTGATACATAATATACAGCGCCTTGCAGAAGTTATAGTGTCCCTGTTTTTTACAATTTGACATGCTATAAAATGAGCTTAAATACATTTCATTTTGAGTTTTATTTGACTGTCTGAAACAAAGAGATTCCTAATTGTTAAATAATACAAAAAAGTGTGGTGTTCATCGAAATTCAACTCCCTTTACTCAGAAACCCAGAAGTTAAAATCATCTTCAAAAGTGATAGAATAGCTAATAAGAGTTCATCTGTATCTAATTAGTTAATAAGTCTAAATGAATATTACTCGATCTCAGCATAAATCCAGCTGTTCCTGACTGCCTCTGAAATTTATTGCAGAAGATTAGTAAAGTCTAAGGAACACAGCAGAAATATCAGGTAGAGAATTGAACAAATGTTAAGTTGTATAAACACACAAAAATATTTCACCCAAATTGTAAGATTTATGTAATTCTATAACAGAAAAAAATTCAATTTACTGAAAAAAATAATTATTTTAATGCAAACCTATTAAATGAACCTTTAGTAAAGTTTATTAATTTGTACAATGACATTTATTTCAATATTGTTAATATTGTGTTAGTATGCTTTACTTAGTCTAAATTCATTAACCTGACAATTATGTGTTTTAAATAAATAAGCTATACTAAACGAATAAATATGCATCATGTAAGGTTTATCCAATAGGTTTGTGTTAAAATTATAAGCAAAAAAAATTTTTATGTAATAAAGTAACATAAATCTTAGGATTTTGATGAAATACTTTGTGAGTGTACAAAACCTAATTCTTTAAACATTTGACAGATGGAGTAAAAAAGGAGTATGACAAATGAGATATAGCAGTAGACCTAAAACCAACTGCCTGGATGAGCAAAGGATTATTCAGAGAAGCAGCCAAGAAGGTGTCAAGTTTAGAGTTTTTTACAAGATATGAGACGGATGTGGAAAAAGCTGCTATACTCAGATCAGAAACTAGATTAATTAAATGAAACATTCTAACATACAAATAAAACCCCAAAACTGAAAATAAAATCCATTAGGAAAAAAAATGTTGATAGCAGAACCAATAGGTGAAAATGTTATTCTTCAAAAACAACATAGAAGCTGGTTAGTTTTGGTCAGTGTGTTTAAGTGTTAGAGTTGTCCTATCAAAATTTAGGCCTAATTCCAAAAGGTGATCTGTGTCAAGACTTTGTTTTATTTTTATTTTACTTTTTTTACATATTCTTTTCATCCAATAGGAATAAAGATACTTTGAAGGTATTCCCTTCAGCATAAAGGTATGAATACTTTTGCAGGGCAATAATAATTTTTAAACCCCTTATCTTCTTCCCCTTCACTTATTCTGTCAGACAGAGTGATGCAGGACAGAGTAACAAAGTACTGACGCTCTGCAATCTCCACTCGCTGCACACTGCATGTCAGCAGCCACACAGAAGACTGATGCCTGTTCTCTTCACTTGCAAAAAAATACAAATAAAAAATCAACAAGAAAAAAATTATAAAAATTCACCAGAAATTTTTGTTTGAAAATCCCACAAATAATAATTTTATGGACCCAAAAAAATCACCGCTCCTATCAAGGCTACTGTTTTTTAATGCTACAGCTACAAGCTAAAAGAAGCAGGATACCCAAGCATATATACCCTATTTAAACAACTTTCTAAGCTTCTTATTAGACTTCTTTTTCTCCAAATAGAGAATTTTTGTATTGCACATGAAAACTGCAACTAAATGTGGCCACAGGCTGCAGGAAAAAAAACATTGCTTTTGTGTTTAACACTGATTAAATTAATTCATGCTTTTCTTTTGACTTCACATTTTAATTCCATTGTACTGTGATACTTGTACTCAGGATTGCCATACCATCCATTAAAAGGTCCGTGTCTAATTTAAATTGAGTAGTTCTTTAAGTTCTTACTAAACTTATCAAAGTACCATTAAGACATATTTCATTCTATCACTAGTTTTCTTTTTGAAGGAGTAAAGGTGCTTCTGACTATTTTCTATGTAGTTCACCGACTTTAGGTCATAATATCTTCTTATCAGGTCACAACACCTCACATTTATGAGGGAACCCTGTCTTTGAAATAAGGAAGTATGGATGAAAGATTTATGTGGCATTGTTCAAAGAGGAGCAGAGCTCTTTGCTCTGTAAAGATAAAGTGAATCCTAAGAGGCACCACGCAATATACCTCTCTTAATCCTTGCAACATGACCATAGATCAAACTCATCACCTCTGGGATTATTTGAGAAAAAAACTACTTTATAATAAAGGAACCTTAGTAATTTAATTTTTAGGGGTGATGGAACTTATGTAAATAGCCATGCAAGTAACAAAGTATAAAAAGGAGTTTTTTTCTACTCAATATTACAACCTCTAACAGTTGTTTTCTTCTCAGTTCCACCAAATGTATTCAATAACAAATGCTCAAGACAAGAGCTCAAGTGTTATGTTTGGGAGGCACTTGTGGTTTCCACTAGCACTCACATGTGACCTTTCAGATGCACCCCTATCACTCTGATGATGGAGAAATAGATCCTGCACCTTTTCAAGTCTGACGGGGGAAAAAAAACCCTGATGCTTCCTGAAACAGAGACTGAAGCTTTCTCTGCCTTTGAAAAATTGGCTTTTGTTCCCAGCAATTCTTATCAAAGCCTTGTATTCCTTTTTATTTGTCTTTCTCTAGACTTAAAGTCATTACTCTGCTCAGATTAAAGAAGATGCTATAATTTTCTGTGGGGTTAGCAAGATCAAAGGGAAAATTCTCCTTGAAGTTTGTTGCTGGAACTGCCCACGTTGAAGTGAACCTCGACCAGCAATTGTTCAAATGGATGCACTAAAAGAATAGAAAGCATGGTCTAAATAAAGGGAAAATATTGTTCCTGTAGAATGTTCTAAAAAATAATGCTTTGCTAAATAAACAGGTGGCATCAAGCTTTTCACAACAAACTGACACAAAATCAAATAAAACACATAAAAAGAAAGCCATGCAGTTTGAGGCTACATAAAATAAAATTAGCTTCCAAAGTGAGGCTGCAATAATTCACATTAAAAAGAACAAGCAACTATAACTGTATGTTTTACTGAATTTATAAAATTTAAATGAGATTCTGACTACAAAATTATTTTTCTCACTTGAAATGTATGACCTTTGATCACATTTCAACAAAGTATAGATGATCCCTTAAAGTAGAAGTCAGTAAGAGTTATTTCGTTCATAAAATCCCTCCAATCCTAATTACAGTAGTTTTTAGGTGCTATTTTGCTAATAAGAAAGGGTAAAAAAAATTAGATTTGTAGAGACGAACCTAAAAAAATCTACAGCTAAGTGAAAAGTGGATCTGCCATGTATGGACCTATTTATACAAAAAAAAACATATTTTCTTTTTTTTTACTTAACAAGTATATTAAAAAATTCACACTTATTATTTTTAAGTCTGTGATCATTTCAGAGAAATTAAAAAGATTTGAGTGCTTTGAAAACCAATCATGAAAAATTTCAAGCTCTAGTTTAACCTTCTAGAAATAAAGGATATGTTGAGAGACATGTAGGGGTTTCGATCAGCCAGGCTCTGCAGCTCCCCGCTCTCCATCTTCACATGGGGCAGACACAGTCCATCAACTGCCACCGCTCCCATGGGGGAAGGGCGATGGTGGTGACTGAAGTGACTGGATGACACCTTGGATCTCAGGGCCATGGCATCCCAGGAAAGGTCCACCGAGTCCGGCGAGGTCCTGTCCATTGAGGGGGGTATGCAGGGAAGTGTGCCAAAATTGGAGTGGGGCCCATACTTGAGAAGGTGCTCCAGGATGTGGCTCTCGTGGAGAGGGGGGGTGTAGCTGAACTGAAAAGGGGTTTGGTGCACTGGGTATGGCCGTTTCACTGCTGCAGTGACTGAGCTCCCTTGGGTCACTGGGGGCTTGCGGACAACCAGTGAAAGTGCTTCTGTCTGGTCTTGTGAGGTTTGACCCTTCGAGCTTTCGCAGTATTCAGATGATCCAGATTTTGCAGGAACCTCTTCAGTTTGGGAGTAATCAGGGGGAGAATTCTTCCTGTCTGCAACCAGGCTGATCTGGATCTCTGGAGATGAGCAGACATGCTGCTGAGGAGACATGTCTGTGGAGGACACATTTCTAAAAACCCTGTCAATGCAATCATTAACAGCTTTAGAGAGCTCCTGCTTCAGGGTTTCCTGGAGATTCTGATTTCCACCTTGGTGTGCCAGGTAATCACCTGCTTTGATCCTGTCCTTACAGCTTGGTGTCACTGTGCTGTTGTTTGCCTCAAGATGCTCCTCAGAGTTGATGTAGCACACGTCTGCACTTTCTTTGAGGATCTCATGCTCAGACTCAACTCCTGCTGCATCTCTAGCCTCATAAACCGTTTCTTCTTGGCTATAAACTTGCAGGAACTTTTCCTGTAGTTGACGCAAAAGCATTTGCATGCTGTACAGCTGTTCCTTTAACTTATGGCATTCCTCTTCCTTGGTGTTAAACTTGTCACCACTGCTGCCACTTGGTTTTCTGTTCATCTGCCATCCTGCTGTACTGTGCTCCTGATGTTGAGGCAACCTTTGCTTACGTTTGTTTTCCCTGCTTGACTCTCTGGCCTCCCTCATTTCTCTGGCTTCTGTGTCAGACCTATCACCCTCACAGTGCTGCCTGCTGCTGGGAGAACCAGCCATGACCCTAATGATGTTCTCCACTCTGGCTCTCTTGGCCTGTAGATGATCTGTCAAGGGATGCTCTCCTTCTGGGCTCGCTCCAGTCGCAATGTGATCACTTGGGGATATGGCCTCTACAGTGCTGTCCTGTGAGGAGATACTGCTCTGGTCCTCTTGGCCAGAGTCAGCGGTGGCCACAGAACCTGAGAGGTAGAAATGGTTATCGTCCAGAGCCCTTTTGTTGTGAATCGTCTTGCGGAGGAGCTGAGAGATGATGGATCCATTTGAGAAGGAGGCTAGCGGCTCTTCAAACATGTTTCGACGGAAGCAGGGCAACATTACCTCAGGTTTGTCGTCCTCTAGGCAGCCTTCGCTTGAGCTGTGCATGTTCTGGTCAGGAAGATTGAGGTTCATGTTCACGGCTGATCGTCACACTGCAGATATTTTTTAAAAAATGAATTGGTAACACAAAAATAATAAAATGAAAGTAACTGAAAAATGGGCTGCATTAAAAAAACAAAACAAAACATTCTGACAACATATACTAGTACTAATACCAATATGTGTTATTTTCACAGTTTCTTAAGTTGTCATTTAAAAATCCCAAAGAATTAAAATGCAAAATTATTTACAGAGACAATTTAAATAAAAATGCTTTGTATTAGTACAAAAATGCATCATTATGGTTCCAGTAAAGAAAGCGTGTGAAATGTAATCTGAAAAAATGTGTAAAAACATCTTTAAAATTTTCAGTTTAGTAAAGACAAATAATACATTAAAGAAATTAGAGTTTGAATCCTTTCATGCTCTGTTTGTAAAAACGGTTAAAACAAAGAAGTAATAGAAGGGTAAATCTTATCAGAGCCGTGGTTAACACATTTGACAAAACAGCTGATGAGCATAATTATAATTTATAAATGTATGTTTTTTTAATTTAAAAATAAAGGGTTAGTGTTTGTTACATATTTCTATATCATATAGTTGTTTTGTAATAAAAAGAAAAATTTTGTTAAGGAATAGAAAAAAAATAATCTAAGAATTTCAGTCAAATGAATACATTTGCATGTAACCTTTAGTGTATTCAGCTTAAAGAAAATCGGAAAAACTCATCACAGTCTTATTATATTTGGACATCACTAAACAAAGTAGATTTACAAGAGCTGTATGACTGATGTTATTCTTGTTATCATCATCCTTCTTATTATTTACTATATTATTTATAGTAGTAATATAAACAAAAGAGTAATAATCCTAATATTCAAAGGTCCAAAGGCGTTACTTTTTGTAGCTGAGAGAAAGAATACTTGGACTAATAGAGATTGCAGTTCAACAGGAGTAAAATGTAAACGTGTTTACCAAAATATAGTTACATCAAGTTTAAAAGCATAATGATAGAAATAAAATATCACTTTCGATTTTGACAGTAAAACTAAACTCATAATTTTAAAAATGGAATAAATTCGTCATCACTCCTTTAAAGATGTTACAAACAAGTTCAAATAGTACTTTACTAATTAGTCACAAACGAAGAATGAATTATTTTTCCTGCAATAAAAAGCGCTGATATGACAAGAAGCGAAGAGAGTTGCATGCATGCACTTTACCACACATTTATTCGGGTGTTCAGCGTAACCACCGTTGGTTCACAGCGGCGCGGATGGGACCTTACCTGTTGCGCTGGGACGTGCTGCCGAGCTGATGGCCTGCGCAGACTGTAGGTAGGCTGCAGAGAGTGCGGCGGAGTCGCATGAAAGCCCATGCATGCAAGCCTGGGCGTGGCCATGTAAAAAGCAGTAAGGTCTTCAGGGGAGTCTCATCACCCAGAGGACTGCTATACCTGGGATTTTTTTATTAGGCACTTTAAGAGATGATGGACCCAGATCTAATGATAAACTTTAAATAAATACGCCTGTTTGCACAAAATTTATAAAAGAATGTCTAAGTCAATCTGTCTGAGACAAAAAAAGACTTTTTATTAAGCTCAAAAATCATTTTGTAAAGACACAATCTGTGTCTTGGATGGAAAAGTATAGCATATGTCCATTTGAATGAAGTATATGAAAAAAATAGCTGAAAAAACAAAACAAAAAACTATTTAACATTCTAGATCAAAAATGTGTTCATGCAGGAGGGATGCGTTCACATTTTAATTGAAAATGCATTTTGGTCTTCATACTTAACATAATTGCACTACCTATTCGGCAAATGGACACATATATATATTTAAACATCCTTTGCAACATGTGCATACATTGACATCTACAGAAATCAAGATGTGTTTTTGTGATCATATTTGAAATCGGTTTGCGGTTTATATTAGCACTGTTTACATAGGTTCTCCCTCTGCACACTAGATTACTTACATCATTGAAAAATATGCTATAATTAAATAACCATACTAAAATTCCTCTAGAAATGTCCAATGTGCATTGTGATAGAGTGGAGACTTATTAGGGTGTTCCCTGGTGATGAACATGATTTTAAAATAAGAGAGTAATATAAGCTTTCCAAACTCATAGAAAACCTGTTAAAGGCTTCAAAGGACTTGAGTCTGTGATGGAGCTTTACAGTATGACAGTAACCCAGAATGTAAGTGCTTAACAGTCATCAACCCTATACCCTGCAGCTGTTAGATGCATCTCTTTCTTCATCACACCAAAATCAAATGAATTCTTCGTTTTGACGATCTTGAGAGATAAATGACATGCTGATAAGGGAATTCACACATTTAATTAAGGGTTTTTGTAGAAGACACGAGTCCAGAAGTTGATGGATGGTAGTCTTATAGGAGTGAATTATGGGACCCCTGAACTAAACATACTGTAAAGCCAGTGCAGCAATCCAATTGTCTAGTAGATCAAAGCATATTCATGTGGTCCAAAGGCCCAGGAAATACCAAGTCCAATTGATAATTCGTGGTAAGTCTATAAATTTTATTTCCACAGATGCTCTTAATCCATCAAGACTAGATAATTTACAAATAATAAGTGTATACATTTGCAAAAATCAGTGTATACATGTGCAAAGTTGGAAATCGAAAGTTCAATGGGAGCAGATAGGCCTACTTCCAAGAAACTCAAGTAGGAAAATCTACAATAATATATTGCTAAAAAATAACCATAGTTTATTTATATTGTATATTTATCATTATATATCAGATTATTAACATTTATATGTGCTGAAACTGAATTAATCTAGAACGGATTCTGAAGTTTATAGGCGTAGAGTGTGTTTATACAGTGGAAACTCGCTCTTTCCCCCCCTTCAGCTTCAGCACTTGGTTCGTTCCACACAGCTTCCTCAACTCTTGCCCGCGCCCAGTCTGTCTCATCGGTGACCGGAGTTTCTCTTCCGCTGACAGCCTGCTGTCACACAGTGATCATGTTATCCCATTCCCGGTGTCTCACCAGGAATTTCGGTCGCTCCCTCTCTGCCATCCGCCAGGTATGTGCAACAGTGCCAAGTCGTGTATGCTGCATAGTTTTCTCTGCCTCTGACTGTGGAAAAGTCGCAGTTTTGTGCGATCAGTTTATCTGCGCTAGCATTAGCATTAGCATGTCCCTGCTCTAGGCCACGGTTAGGCCGGAACATTGCGAGCCAAGGGCAGGGTGACACTTGTCAGCATAAATCAGTGCTGCCAACACAATTAATATGTAGATATCAACACTAAATATGTTTGACTAGCACACTTAACGTTCCTTTGAAATTGCTCAATAATATTCATACATTCACTAGAACATGCTAATTATGCAAAGCTAAAAAGCACGCTTATGTTGGCTAACTGCATTTAGCTGTCATTAGACTGAGGTCATTCCGTGGTGAATGTGAGAAAAGAGTAAAATACCAGTAATATTTCAACCAATTTCTGACTTGTTTATAAGGGATGTCAGATGCATCGTAACTTTGCAGTTTTAGTGTTATTCTAACTAGACTTCCCTTTTGACAATAAAGGCCACAATGCAGTTATTTATTAGTTAAAATCTTTCCTCTGCATTTATAGTTATTATGTTATGTATTTATCCGGTTCAGGAAAACTTTTTAGCTGGTGTAAATGTCAATTGTGTAAAAAGTAAAGTTAAAAAAAAAATACGTGAACTCCGTTTCTTACAAAGTTTCCGTCTAATACAGTTATGTAGAGTCACCACTCTTTGGATGTAGATATTTGAATGCTACCAGATTTTACTCTATTTTTGCATCCTTTATTTTGATCATAGACATAGTTCTGATTTTACATTTCTTCATGTATAAGTTGCAGGTGTGTTGACAGGACTGTATCTTTTTCGCAGGGCAACAATGTGCTAGCTCGTCGGGCCACTGCAGGTAAGTTTTGTTGTTGCTGAAACGTAGGCTAACTATATATACCTAAAATGTTGTTTACATGCTTTTCTCTGTTTTTATTTTAGTTCTATCAACTTGCCATCCTATCACTGTAAACAACAATGTGTAAGTATATACAACAATTAAAATAGTGATGTATTGTCAATTTTAATTGAATGTTAGATGGTAGCTGTGCTTTTTAATGTCTGGATAACAAAAAAAATTACTAAAGACACTCAATATTTTAAACTGACTTCATGTTTCCAGTATGTTTTTTTCTTTCTTTCTTTCTTTCTTTTCAGACCATATAATTCCCGAACCAGTGTCTTCCAAATTCAGTACTTCAGGACATCTGTAGCTTACAGTACGTAATCTGTGTTCCTGCTCTTTTTACAGTTTTCTAAACGCATAATTCAGTGATGAATGTATAATGAAAATTTTTCCTTCGGACTTTGTTACTCAGGAGATGAAGTCATTACAGTCAAGACTCCTGCATTTGCAGAGTCTGTCACAGAGGGTGATGTAAGGTGGGAAAAAGGTAACACTTCTAACCGAGAAGACTTGGTTAGCTACATATCAGATTTCTGAAGATACTAATGCAAAGTTATGTCTTTGTTCACAGCTGTTGGAGACACTGTCTCTGAGGATGAGGTGGTGTGTGAAATTGAAACAGATAAGGTACATTTAGGAACAAATACATTTTTTTTTTGTTTTTTTTATCACAAGTTTGCACTGCCCTTTCTAATTAATATTTTGCAGGTTCAGTGAACTGCTGTTTAAATGTATTGAGAAAAGGATACTTGCATAATTACACACAAACTGGGGCTTATTTATCATATTTCCATTAGTCTTCTATTTTTCTGACGACACAAGTTGTCTCTCATTTTCCCTTTTTGCAATATACTTATTGCATACAACATAACAGGTCAAAACACAGATAAGAAATGTTTTTATTTTATTCTTTATGAATTAGATATAAAACCTAAATATTCAGCTTTTTCTGAAAGTCAAATATAATTTTTACACAAGTGAAAATAAGCAGCGTTTCTATTACATACTGTGTTGAAAATGTAATTGATAATATAGCATTTCTAAGAAACAAAATTTTTTTTTTTTTTTTGTCATTAACTTGATAAATATAAATTGGTATAGTCAGCTTTGGCTATTTGAAGCCTGTATAGCAGAGGCAACGTTAATCCAAAAAGCAGTGGTCTGAAGGTTCTCATTAACATTGATTTAATGGAAAACAGCTGAAAAAAAACGTGTTTTGTTTTTTTTATAGACTGCCTTCAAAACCTTGACCCTGAAATTACCAGTGAATTTTGTGGAAGAACTTTTTCAGCTGGTTGTAAAACTGAGAGCTAGATACAACTGACTGAATTCAGCCAATAAAGTCAGCACACACTTGCTAAACATCTAGGAGCTTCTCATCACGCATTATGATGAGGAAAATAACATCAATAGCTGTTAAAAAAAAATGTCCAGGGTTCTCATCAGTGTATTTCAGCATAGTGGTCCATTACATTCAAATTTGATTTGCTATGCCTAAATTCATGCTCAACAAATGAGCATAGCTGCCTATTGACTTGCATCTGGACTGCCTCCCATAGGGTTCTGTCCCACACTTTCAGCACAAAAACTTGTTACGTGGAAAGTAAAAAAAAAAAAAAAAAAAAGACATTCAAATTAGGTTGGTACACAGAATTATGAGTATAACGGCTGTTACCTCCTTATTAGCACTTTAATGTGAGGGAAAAGTGCTGTGAAAACATCAACCTCGTGCCCTTTAGACTCTGTGATCGACTTACTGTAAGCACTTGGAGGCAGGTAAACGTGCACTACAGCCCAGTCAGCACACAGAGCCAGCTTCAAAAGCAGAAGTGAGGTGTCCAAGTTTGGAAGGATTAGACTCTACTGTTTATCAAAATTGACTCCAAACAATCTCAACCATTCAAGAAAGCCCTAAAAGACACTAAACTGGTCTGCATGTGTTACTTTTTTGTTTTTTAATCTAAGTGTTTTTACTGCTTTTAGACATCAGTGCAGGTACCTTCTCCTGCTGCCGGAGTAATAGAGGAACTTTTGGTCCCAGATGGGGGGAAGGTTGAAGGAGGAACACCACTTTTTAAGCTTAAAAAAGGAGGTACAGTCATGTAGATCTTTCTCTTTAATTGCATGCCTATACAAAGTTTCTGACAAGGATTCAGCATTGTTTTAATTGGAACAATTCCTTACTTTGATTTTGGTTTCCATCGATTCCCCAATTCAAATTCTTTTCAGCGGTTTATATGTTCTATACCAGCTAACTTTTGTCTGGATAAAATGGTCACAACTTCTCAATGAAATCTTAATTTGTAGTAAACATTAATATAAATTATTACATATTTTCAACCAACCAATAAGTATCAAACCTATGAACTCTGATATAATCTTAAAGATTTTCATTTTTACAGAATTACACTTTCATATGGAGAATTCTTTTTGAAAACCTCATTAAAATAAAATTACACATATCCAGTATCTGATGCTGCAGGTACTATATTGTATGAGGCATTTTTAGTATTTTATGTACTGGATGACAACTGCAGTGCCAAGCTAAGTTTTAGAGCTGAAGGAAAAAGCAGCGCTCAAGGAAGCTACCCAACAGAGTTTGTATCCTCAGTATTGTTTACCGCACCTCACTTCCACTAAACTAGACGTGGAAATAGGGATGTTTTACTTTTGCGGACAGAAAGCTGATCAGATTTCATACTCTGTGCTTCAGTTAGTGGGTATCATCATATGAAATAAACTATGGATTTGTGTAGTAATGCTTAAAATTATTTAGCAGTTTGGCAAACTGAAAATGAAAGTGCTTTTCATTCGATCCAGAATGAGCAGGAAACTAGGTGGGTATCTGTTAAGACGAAAAGTAAGAGGAAGAAAGTATAAAAGAGGTTCTGCATTCCCTGAGGAAGGTGCGCTTTGAATTAGGAGGAGGAATAAATTCCTTCCGTGAACCAACCCTACAACACTGGCAAAGCAGGTCAATCTGGGGTTAAATCATGTTGGCCATGCGCCGTCCTTTGCGTAATATGATCCTGTTGCAGGTAGTTGACTGGTCAATTACTGGTCAGGTGTGGCTAAATCAACATTAACCACACTTTTGAATGCTGCTGCACACACTGATGGTTGCGCACTCAACCCTGCTGATTCTTCTTTGCTGATATGAGGCAACTCCTATTTCTGGTTGGCGAACTGGGCATTAATGGTGCCTTCAGGTGGTCTTGTAATAATAGTAAATACCAAAAGCAGATATGAAAATTGCACGTGAACACCCACTCGTATCGTAATTTCCACTTGAAAGCTGTGAAATTTCTATGCTTTGATCATTTAATAATGTGGAGAGCAGAGAAACTATTCTGTATGGTGAATCCTGCATCATTCTCTCCTGTTGTGTTTGTAGCCTACGGAATGCTGTGACATATATATTTTTAAAACTTGTATCACTATGTAAACTTGTCGTTTTGAAATGACCGTTAATGTTTGATTTTTATCAGGTGCTTGCTAGCAGTCAGTTGATGCATTTGATGCATCCTCTTCTTCCCGTAGATGAATTAGGAAGTCTATAAATGCCTTGCCAAAGTAGCAGGTCATGATAATCTGTGGATCCAATATTTTTCTCTTCTCTATCACAGCAAAAGCACTTGATGCTTTTCTTGTAATAGTTACAAATTTTCTTAGGTGAGTGGTGGGAAATTCTGTCCGCATGGACTCCGCTGAATGGGGCGTGAAACCCCAAATTGTGCAATGTGGCCTCATGGACGCGTCAAGCATAAACCAAGCTTAAGCCTCTAGCAGCATAGCTATATAGATAGCTCAGGATTACCTGAGCCACTCTAACTATAAGCTGAATCAAAAAGAAAAGTTTTAAGCCTAGCCTTAAAACTAGATAAGGTGTCTGCCTCACGGACTAAA
>JAUZNJ010000009.1:347090-371349 GCA_034780135.1 Jordanella pulchra | reverse complement strand
ATAGATATATATATACATATATATATACATATATATATATATATAAACTTATATTTAAATTGTTTATGGGATATTTTCTTAAAAAAGGGAAAAAAATATTTACCTGAATGATCTCTGGGACTCTCTTACAGCAATCCTTCTTTGCCCTGTGTGTGTTTGCTATAACTCTCCTGGCCCCAGCTGGATGGATTCTGCATCACATCCCAGAATACAGGCAGGGATCAGCTCCACGTCCCTAACATTTGGAAGAAGCTCTTGCATTTAGGAAACTCTCTACTACTTATGTTTCTGCACATGGTTCTTAAAGCAAAGGAAAGAAGATGCTCTGTTTTACTCAGACCTCCTGGTGAATTTGATTTTGTTATTTTGTGCTTCGTGATGTGTTACTTTATGCTTTTTATTTGTTACTACGTCACTTGAAAAAACTTTACTTACATGCTAAGCTTGAGAGAAAACTCAGCTTTAGTTTTATTTGTATTGTCGTCATTTTCTGTTTTATTAAGCCGATTCCTTTTTTTCCCTCCAGGTTTGTGCATTTGCTTTCCGTGTTTTCTCCACCAGCTTTTTCTACCTATAGATACCATATCTTAGATATATATTGTCATTACTGGATTGCAGAGCCTACCTTTAAGTGTAGCCCATGTGTTTTATTTCCGTTTTGCCAGCTTTCTGGGTTCTCTGAATGTCTGATCATGTTTTCCTATAAGGCCACATTGTCAATCTGAAGGTGCCTTTAAATTAAAATAAACAACAACATTTAAGCATATATTAAATATAGGTTTCTTTACCCCCTCCATTTCTATACATATTCTTGTTTTTTATAGTTCTAATGTAATATTTTAATCTCAAAAATCCCGTTTTAATCTGCTGTATCAGTTGAAGCATTAAAAGCATCAGTCTGTGTGTAATTACAAAGCTTGTTTATTTAGTAAGATGAGTTATTGAAATAAATGAACTTCTGACCTGATTTATTACATTATGCGTGTGCTTTATTTTCTCATGTAAGGAAATGCCACTCGGTGAGGAAGAAGACAAAAGCCCAATAAACAGGCACATGGTGCCGGTGATTGCAATCCTATTAATAAAATGTTTTTCTATAATAAACATCGTTACATTTAGGGGAACAAGAGGTGTATATTTTACCGTAAACCAGATCGGTTTGGGGGGCAGTAAGACCTCATTTCAACCGGCTGACAGATTCATCTATTGATAAAAACGACGAATACACATGGATAGACATAGAAATGTTGGTAATACAGGCGAGATTACTATGAACAGGTGACACAAGTCCTTATGGGTTTTGAAAATGAAACCATCTGTTGCATGTTATCCTTTTCAATCCGTCACGAAGCCTAACAGGGTTTTCGGGTTATATTTATGGAAAACATCCGTCTGGGTTTTCTCCTGCTGTTATCGGCCCACGGGGTTGTTAGGATTCTTGAATGACATTTTGTCAAAGCCGGATCAGTCCATTTGGAAAGGGATGCTGAGCCAAATATCTATCAGCATTCTCATTCACGTTTACACAATTCAAATATCACCGAGAATGAAAACTCGAGTCACAAAGCGGCTGCTTATTTAATTTGAGTAATAAAAAAAGGTGTAAAAAATAAAATAAAACAGCTCAGCGCTGAGTCCGTGGCGCGGATGGTCCAATCAGACCGAGCCTGACTGGCTGCGAGGGCGCACGCATTCACTTTTCCACGTCTGAGGGAAGCACATCACCGGGAGGAACATTAAACACTGAAACATCTTCTGAAAGCCCGGGTTTATGTCTCCCGAAGTGTCTACGAAATGTCCACGAAGGCAGAGCAGTGTAAGTACCAGTGCGTGTGCGTGTTTCCCCCGCCCCTGTTCTGTGGAAATGTGTGTGTGTTTTTTATTATTTTATTTTAACCAAGAAAGCGAACGTGGGAGCTGTCCTTGGTGATGGAAGCAGGTCGCAACACGTCCTCTCACTGCGGAGGACAGTCTGTGATGATGAAGCAGGTCGTGCTGTTTCATCCCGATGGTCCTGATGCACCGTTTGAATGATTGACGTGGCTGGATGGTGTGAGGATGGTCTCAAGGTCGAGATGAAAGCTTCCGTTCTTAAATGATCAGATGGTATAAATAATATTGATCATTCTCGTGGTTTGGTTCAACAGTATGAAAATCTGTTGCAGAGATTTTCCTTCATTTTTAACAGGTTGCAGCTCCCAGCTCTCTGCAGCTGTAAAGACAGGAAGAAAGCCTGGGGTCAATAATTGTGCCTTTTAAAGTTGTGTGTTGCTCCTACTGTTTGACTGTTAGGGGAAATTCACAATCCGATATATATATAAATATATATATATAAATAACCCATATCTTTTTAACTTAAATTTCAACATAGATTTTCTCTAAAATGCTTAAAGGTCAACTTTTTTCTTAACCAACATGCATTGATCCTAGATATTAATAAAGAATTCAGAAAAAACATATTAACATGATTTTCTCATAGTCTGACAATAAATTACCATTTTTTTAGGAAAAAAAATGAATTGCTATTTTTTACTGCTTGTTAAATACCAGATTAATGGATATGTATTTTAAAGGTGTTTATTTCTTAGCTATTAGGGAGATGTTTATATAATCCAAACTTAATTGAGAAAGCCCAAATATCTTCTGATAACTCAAGTTAAGTAAATGCATAACCATACTGCCTCCTTGTGTGACATAGTTTATAACTAAAAGATTAAAAAAAAATATATAAATGTCGACCTCCAAAAAGTCAGGATAAACCTTTAACTTGGTTGTCATACATAGTGAATCAGGTCATGCTTTAACATGGGTTAAAACGGCCAATCAGAAGAAGCCATTGCTCGACAGGCAATGTTAGAAGCCTGATTACATTTGTCCGATGCAAACTCAGCGACAAACACCTAGAGACCTTTCTGGGGTGTGATTGAGCTCACATCAAAGTGTTTTGACATAATGATCTTTGTTACATTTGAAAGAAAACAGGAGGAACATGCAAGACTGATAATGACGTTATGCAAAACTTTGGGAGTGCTGGACTGGTAGTTAGAGATTTGTGGCGTCCAGAGAGGGCATAAAATTAGCCGGTTTTGGAACTCAAACTATGAAAACTCCAGATCTGTCTTTTGGAGCTGAATTCACAGGACAAATTTCCCCATTGTGTGACAATTTAGGGATATTGAAAAAAGAAAAAGGCAATATGAATAATGTACATAGGGAGGAGCAATATGTTGAGTGGATGTTTTAATGCAGAAGAAATGGGTGCAATTAGCAAAATATTTACTATCACAAGAAACAAGCATTAAGTGAAAATATTAAAGGTAAAATACTAAAAAAAAACATGAGATAGGAAGTTGAGACTATAGTCCAAATGGGTCTTCCAGATGCACAGTGTCAATAGTCATTGCATGAATCTAGTTACAAAGGTACTTAAGGACATAAGCTCAGTGTTTTAGAGCTTCATTCTCAGGCCCATAGTGAAATCTTACAGGCTTAAAAGGTGTGTAAACAAAATGTGTGTTACTATGGTAACAAACATGTAAAAAACAACGTAAAATATTTTACCCAAGGTAGACAGTTTAAAAAAAAATGGTGAAATGAAATAATAGCAAACATGTAAATTTCCTGTATCATATAATTCTGTCATTCAGCTAATAAAATACATTTTTGGAATCCTTGCTGACCTGAAGCAAGAAAAAACTCTAGTCTGATTTAAAGTGAGGCAGGTTCTAAATGTTTATATATACAATATATCTGAATTCAAGCTTTCAACTGTATTTAATTTGTTAGAGTTGTAGCCTTTATTTTCAGGGTGACAGGTCAAAGAGGAACAGTCACTTCTGAAACCACATTAAGCGGGTCAGCATGTCTCTGCTCCAACTCTGTTTAGGTTTTAAAAACAACAAAGCCCCATGGACACCACAGGGAGCAGAAGGACACAAGCACTCAGCTGGGTTTCGTGCTGAAATGTCCCATGGTGTTGGAGTTAAAAGAACAGACAAGCTTCTTCTCACGTTCACACAGACCAGATTTTCCCAGCTAGTCTTGGGACTTGAACCAGCAGCCTTTCGTTCACAAGCATGTCTCCCTCTGTACGCAATAGTTTGGTGCCTCCTCTGGAGCTTTGCCGTGACCTCGCTGCAGCACATTAAAGGTCACCTAGTGCGGGCCGGACAGCCATGGGAACAGAGAACTGTTTAAAGCTGTAATTAAAACATCCGTGTTGGACGCCAGCCAGGCAGCACCAGAAACTTTGCATTTATTCTCATTGGTGTGTAGTTCTGTGTGTTATTGCAGAGATAAAACAGTGATTTCTTACTCTGCTCTTTATTTTGTCTAGTTGCCTCTAAGATACGATACTTGCAAGAGTATCACAACCGTGTCCAACACAATATTTACCCTGTGCCCTCCGGAACAGACATTGCAAACACACTGAAATACTTTTCCCAAACCCTCCTCAGGTAAGTACTCTGAGTGCATAGTAAGTATAGAGCTTCCTTCATGCCTACATGAAGTTCAACACTTTAGATTATTTTGACACACTGCTGAAAGGGATGACAGTGACACCATACAAATCAGCACATGAAGTGTAGTTAGAGAAGTGGGAAAAGTGTTTTTATTATTCGAAAACACTGTATTTGAGTTAGTAGAGTAGGGAGGTGATGCTGTGATGGTTTTTGATTAGTTCTTTAGCTGGCAAGAGGGTTTTCTTTACCTCATGCTTCCCATGGGAGGCCTTAGAGGTGAGGGTTTACTCCTTGGACTCTACAGCCACAGGGTCAGCTCTCTCTCCTGGGCGCTGTGAAAGCCTGAAGAAGGAACAGCGTGTTATTTGCTTCTCCAGTGAGGTCAAGCAGGCAGCCATTTTAGACACATCCTGTCTTATAATGTGTCATTTCCCTTTTTATCTTATCAGTTTTTGGGGGGGTTTCTGCTATTTTAATCCTGATATAGTTGCACTGTCCTTTCTTATTAGCTAATTTTTTTTCAAAAAACGGCGCTGAAGGGTAAACTTGCATGCTCCGCTGTAATCATTATCATCAGCTTATGGAGCACTCCGTTAGAGATTGGCAGCTGGCCTCAATTCTCCACTTTTTTTTTCTCAGCCCCACCAGGATTATTTAATCTGCTGGAAGGTATCCTGGATTCTTTCTGCTTTCATGAAGGGCTGTCCTGCAGCAGCAACAGAAGCTGCAGCCTGCATACTGCTGCACAGATCGACAGAGTCTGCTACTGTTGGAATCCTTGTGTTTTTTCTCACTAAGGCACAGTGACAGCAGAGTGAGAAAACTATCAGGCAGCTCTAGCACAGCTTTGATGTCTTCCTGGAGGAGCAGCCTCTTAGCCTCAGATATGCAGAGCGAATCCCTTTGCCCACCATTAGGGGAGCTGAGTTCCTCTTCTGGGACTCTGGGCTTCTCTATACACTTTTGCCTTCTGCAGCCAGCGTGGAGAAAGGCAGAGAAAAAAGAGAAATATATGTGCAGGGAGCATTTGAAGTTGGAGACAGTTAATGTAGGTGTTGGTCAGCCGCAGAAAAGGAAAGAAAAATTTTGTTCATTTGTTTCCCAAAACAGGAGATAAACCAGATTGTTGCTTTGATTGCATCACCTCCAACACTTAGAAACCAGAGGTACTGTAGCCGACAGAAACCTTTCAGCTTAGTAACCATTCACATTCCTTAAGGCACACATAGAAAGCACTGCAGGGTTTGACAGTATATGTACGTCACGTTTCTGTATCCGTGCATTCTACATGTGTTTGGTGTCCTTTATGTTTGTAATTCTCTGTGTTGTGTGTGTGTGGGTATGGGAGCTCATATGTGTTTTTTCTCTGTGTGTATATGTCCACTGATCGTGTGTGTGTGAGGGAGTGTGAATGTTTACGTCTGTGTTCATTGTTCAAATTAATGATGTTTTCTCTTCTGATAAAACGAGCGGTGAAAAAGTCATACTCTGAGCTGCGGACTCTGGTTGCGCGTTCGCCCAGTTTGAGCCTCGTAAACAAAGCCAACACAGAGTGAGCTCTTCCAGAGTATAACTTTGAGGGGATCAGTCCAATGCTGTACTGTATGTTCTGCTGGTAAATGTAAAAAAACATAAAACAACACAAAAAAAAAATGCATTTATTATAACATACGTTGATGAAATCCCCTTTCTCACTTGCCTCGGAACTGTAAATGCTGTAAGTCTACTTTTTGAGTGACCTTTAAAACAAATGAGTAGTTTTTTTTTTTTTTGTTTTCTTTTTTTTTTAAGAATCTGGGCTCTTTGTCATAAATCCTAATCATTTGCCTAATAGGATAGCTTTAAAAAAAGAAAAAGAAAAAAAGAGCAATGCTCTCTGGCCCTCCCCCCTGTCCTCCCTCCTCCACCCAAGACACTCCACACTCAACCCCGACTAGTTTTTGCTTTTGTTCTCCTTCTCCCAAAATCCAATTTGTCCACCACCTTCCCCAGGGGACAGCAAACACAATTGTCCATCCTGCATTAGCTCACAAACATGATGCTACCAGTCATCTCCCCCTCTGATACAACCTATTCCTTTGTCATTAATTCTCTACTGTAGATTAGTTGTTACATTTATTTTAGAAACCTGAATCCATATGCCTGTTGGATCTCATTATTTCTCTTGATGATACTGGTACAGTATCATAATGTATGCATACGGACATTATTTCTCTGGTGCAATAAACATGTGCTGTGACCTAGGAGCACTTGATCTAACTTCACACACATGTTTATTATTGGCTCAAGCATGTTTCAAAAGTGTCACCTCTGTATTTTCCCGAACCAATCTGGTGTCACTCCCATCCTTGACAGCCCCACCAAAGACAAGGAAATTTGATTTGAAATTATACACATCACGTCCAATTGGCCGTGTCTTGCATGGCAGCTGCAGACTTTTTTTGTGTTTTGTTTTTTTTTTTGGATTGGAAAAAAAACAAAAAAACGGCAGCCATTGAGGGACAGTCCATTGCACTGTCCCTTTTTGGAGAAGTATGGGGTTGCCACTGAAAACATGCCATTTTTTATATTTTTGCTCCTTGTCACCAGATACGCATGAGATGCAGTGATCATTTGCAGTTTGTGCTCATGTTTATCGTTTTGTTTATTTATTTATTTGTTTTACGATTGCAAAGCGAGTCAAAATGAGATGAATTGAATCAAAAGTCACTCTGAACAGATGAAGCAGGGATTAAAATTACCCGTGCCTTTGGTGACGCGGTCCAATAGTGAGACACTGCATCCTATGTGGGGTTTATCTGGGTTTGTTTTTTTCTATTTACGCTGTCTCTGTAGTGCCATTTCAATGTAATGTGCTGTTTTTTTGTGTCTTTGTTGTCTCTTTTTTTCCCTTGTTCCCCTCTCCTACCCTCCCTCCCCTCCCCTCCCGCCCCCGGAGCAGCATTCTGTCCCGCACAGGCAGGAAGGAGAACCAGGAAGCTTCCAATTTGGCCGTGCCCATGACCATGTGTCTTTTTCCTGTGCCATTCCCACTCACCCCATCTCTAAGACCACAAGTCAGTTCCATCAACCCTACAGTTACTCGCTCCCTCCTTTACAGCGTTCTGCGTGAAGCCCCGTCAGACCGCGGGGGGCAGGGGCAGCAGAGTCGGGACGCTCAGCTCTCAGAGTACCCCTCTCTGGACTATCAGGGCCTCTATGTGACCCTCGTGACCCTGCTTGACCTGGTGCCCCTGCTGCAGCACGGTCAGCATGGTGAGTCAAGGCCCAGTGCACCACTGTTTGTCATCATCATCCTCGAGCCGCCTGGCCTGCATGAAGCCACTGCTGCTTTTTTGGCCTCTTTTTTGTAACGAGAGGAGAGAAGTCCTGCTGAGGATCTTGAGGGATGCATGGGGTGCTTGGGAGCACGCTGGATCCGGTCAACTTTCATAAGCCATTGGATAACCCAGACATAATTAAGCCTTCTCTACTGTTTTTCATACCTGACTGCATGTTTTTGTTATGCCAAAAAAGAGTTAGATATATTATCCTAGATATATTGTTGTGCAAAAACAGGCTAAGGTCATGTTTTAGATATATTAAAACCACATCTCAGAATGACTTCCAGTATAATCACTCTGCTCTGCACTGCACTACACCTGCATCATAGTATATTAAAAAACAATGACGAAACACTAAAGCATGAAAACCCATCTTCTTGATTAGATTTCTCTGATTTGTATCACAGAGCGTTTTTTTTCAGACCATCAATTGACCTCAACAGCAGCTGTAAATCCGGTTGTATTTAAAATTTTTGTTCCGTTGTTTTTTCTGCTGCTGTACTACTAAAGATCTGCCATTCACGTTATCCCGTGGCTGCATACAGTATGAGGACGCTGTATGTACAGCTGATTGAAGGAGTGTTTGTGTATCTCTCTCTCTTGTCTTTTTTGTCTTTGTTTTTCCCTTCTCTGTTTCTCGACAGATCTGGGACAGTCAATATTTTACACAACAACCTGCCTCCTGCCCTTCCTCAGCGATGATATTCTCAGCACTTTGCCCTACACAATGATCTCAACCCTAGCCACATTCCCTCCCTTCCTCCATAAAGACATCATAGAATACCTGAGCACCTCTTTCCTCCCCATGGCAATATGTGAGTAAGACCTGATGAGGGGAAATTTAACAAATGATTCCAATATTGTTGTTAAACCTTGTGTGTGGGGGGTTGTTAAGCAAATACTAACAACAAACCGCCAAAGCAGAAAGGCAGAACAGATGTGTTTCTTTTGTTTGTCTACATCAGATCTGTTCACATTTCATGAGCAAATCTGCAGTGATCCAAGGACTCCTTACAGTCTGTCCCACTTAAAATGGTTTTAGACTATCAAATACATTTAATATCAAAGATAAACAGAGTAAATAAGTAAAGAAGTAATATCCCCCCTTAAACTCTTTTAATTCAGCGACAGGTTATTGATCATCGACTGTTTAAACTTATGTAATATTATTTCAACAAGCTTTGAGTTCAGCAACGTCACATTAGACCATCACACTAATACCACCATGTTTTACTGTTGTTTTTCTGAAACGCTGTGTCAGTTTTTGTATTACAAAGCCAAACAGATGATAACACTGTTGATTTGCAGCAAGAAAGTTCTAGATTTGAATCCTGACCTCCTCCCACATTTCAACACCACGGCTGTTAGGTTAGCTAGTCTGTCCACCTTAAAAATAGGATTAGATGCAAGTTCCCTTAAATTAGCTTTAACCTGTCTCTTGCTCAGTGAGAAAATAAATCCTTTTTCATTGTTTTCTTTTAAGTGATCTCCTATAGGGCCGCATTTATAACCATTGAAATTCTATTCTTGAATTATTAACTATAAAATATATTTGAGACAGTCAGAACCTATTTCAGACCTTTTTTCTAGTTTTCTTTTCTGTTATCACCTTGATCAGTTGCTGAGCTTTTTCAGTGATTTTGACCATTCCTGGAAAGAATGGGCGGGAGCTGTCTTTAGGGATGCTGGGACTTTTTCTGATGTATCTAGAATTGGCATTTTCCTCCAGGGAGCACAGAGGGCATCTGGTGATCTTTTCTATTGCGTCTATGACCCTCTGCAGGGCCGTTTTATCTGTTGCAGTTTCCATTAAAGCCTTAGAAATGCTCCTTTAACCCATTCCAGCATCTTTATCTTAAATCCTCTTGAGTTTCTTTAGCTTAGGGTTTGTTGTGTTTCCTGATAACTTTGTTTAGACATCTTTACGCTCTCAGTTAGGTTCTGTCCGATATTTTTTTTAACAGTTATGATCAGACCTGTTAACTTATTAACATTAACCCCCAACTTAAAAAAAAAGTTTAAACACTACAAATTATTTGCTTCTTTCCGAGATAAGAAAACTTAAATTTAGAAGTTATAAAATATATCATGCTTTCAGAGTTAACTTCTTATCTTCAATGTCCATTTTTATGTTTTACATTAATTTAGAAATCTTGTGAAGTGAAAATTTTTTTTGGCTGCATTTTGAGTAACTTTTCCCTAAGATTTTGTGTTTTTCTCTTGTTTTTATACAAACATTTCTTCAGTTAAGTTAAACAAGGGGAACTACTTACACAAAGACATTTTAAGCAAGCATTAGATGTTACCTAACTTACTGATGTCAGTTTCTTATGAATATCATCTTCCTTGTGTTTACTTGCATGCAGTGGGTTCAACTCGAAGGGAGGGCGGAGTGCCTGCTTACGTCAATCTATCGGCTTCATCTATGCTCATGATTGCAATGCAGTACACCTCAAACCCAGGTAAAAATCATACTGGCTGCTATAAAAACATGGCTGCTGAATGAAGTGTTGCTATAACTGTTTACTTAATCTTCTTCTTCTGCCTTTTTCCAGTCTATCACTGTCAGCTGTTGGAGTGCCTAATGAAGCACAAACAGGAAGTGTGGAAGGTAAATATAACGTTAGAGGACAAAAGCGTTAGTTAGTTAGTTAGTTAGTTAGTTAGTTAGTTAGTTAGTTAGTTAGTTAGTTAGTTAGTTAGTTAGTTAGTTAATTGATAGCCTATTAGCACAGTTTAGCAAAGAGACTATAAGCTAAAAAAATGTCAGAATATAAATCAAACAACAGGAGCAAACGTTTCGCCAAAAACATTTAGAGTATTCCACTGCTTTATGAATTATTTTTTTGCTTTTCTTTATTTGAAGGTGCAAGTCACTTGTCAATTTGATTTGTTTTCACATTCATTTTTACCATCACAGTGAATAAACACCTTTGTGTGATTCTTGAGAAAAAAATAAATCTGTAAATCTTTGTATTAATGATTCTCTCTGGTTAAACAGTATTACAAACTCAGTTCTTGAGGCAATCCTGTGAAGGCACAGGGATGTTTTTGCACTTGCAAAAACACAGATAAGAAGCGATGAGAAAATAATAGTTCGAGCTCTTCATGGCCAAAACAAACCAGAACTAGAATCAGTGAAAGCCGTGTGCGCCCAAGCTCTCGTACGTGGATGGGAAAAACAAAAAACTCACTCAGTTTAAAGAAGGTCAGTCTGAAATTTTTCCGATTTGTGAAGATCTGTGGCTCCATGTTGTCAATGCTGAACAGAGATGTTGCAGGTTTTAAAGGACTAGAACCTCATGAGACTCTTAATCAGTGTTTTGTTTATCATTTAAAAAAAACACAATTTCCCCTACATATCTTACCCATGTGTTTGAAAAAAAAAACGTCTTTATTTACCCAAAACTCGAACATATATCTTTACAATTAAGGGGTTCATTTCTGTCCACTTTATATTTCAGGACCTGCTTTATGTCATATCTTACGGCCCATCCCAAGTAAAACCTCCAGCAGTGCAAATGCTGTTTCACTACTGGCCCAACCTGAAGCCACCTGGAGCCATCAGTGAATATAGAGGGCTGCAGTACACAGGTTAGATTCGTTGGATCCCATATTTACTGTTTTTGAAGTGAGCCTAGAGATTTTCTAATTACCAAGCGCTATTTCCCTTCTTTGAATCATTTTATTTGCTCAGCCTGGAATCCTATCCACTGTCAACACATCGAGTGCCACAATGCCATCAATAAACCTGCTGTCAAGGTAAATGAAGCTCAAAAGTCCATCATAACCAGTGTATTCAGGGTGTATTTTCAGCTTATTTTTTTATTCCTTCAGTAAATACTTTTTCAGTGATTCAGAGGTATCAGCTGACTTGCTCCACTCACAGCTTGCAGCTTCTCCACTTTATCATCTCCCCTTGCCTTTACTCACCTGTGCTCAAAACTGACAAATAGAGTTAGAACCGCAGAGCAGGGATGGGGGCTGGATTTCAATTACCGGGAGCAGGAAGGCAGAGTGGAGGGAGGGGGTTTTTAATTGGAAGCAGTGACCCTGTGCAGGCCTTGAGGACAGGGTGGCATCAAGTGAGCATAGTAAATTATAGTGCACCATCTGAACATCAAAGCCAGAAGCATTTAGCACAGACCCAGGCACAACATATGCACACAGCCATTGTTATAGAGTTTAAAGGAGCAGATAAAGGTGTCATGGTGTTTTATTTAAAAGGCCGCTATAAAAGGCTGCATGAAAGGTCTGAATGAGGTGAAATGGTAGCGCATCAGGAGTTCTTTTAGTATTTGTTTAAGGCGATATATTTGTAACTTTTTTTGTTGTCCAGTCTTTGTAGCTTTATTATATGAAACGATGATAGGTTTAAGGTCACTTTATTAGGAATTCTAATCAGGCTGTGCAATATTAGAAAAAAACCATGATGTTGCACAGCTCTTTGTGAATACTGCTAATAATTAACTCACATTTCTGACTCTTTTTTAATTTTCTTTTTATGTTATTTCTCCAGCTTATTTCTGAAAGCTTTTCTAGCATTGACACCACTCCAAATATAAATCACGTTTGTTTATCGAGATCAGTGAAAGTCTGTCATATAGGTTACAATATTATTGGCAGATAGCATTGGCATACATGACAATTTAAACATAATGTCTTATTGAATATTATGTGAGGAGTCCAAATATTATATTCAATGATTTCTTTACGTCACCAAATTGGTATAGATTAATACTGGGATGACGACTATGATTGGATATGTGGTGCAACTATTTATTAAAACATTTTATATAGGTTATCACCGAAATATACTTATTTAAAAACAACAAATATGTCAAAATTAATAGCACAGAGTTTAAAAAAAGAATATGCAAAGAAAAGAAGAACAGCATTACGGCAATTATGTACAACCTTAACCAGACTTGCATATATAAAGACTCAGAATATACTTAAAAATATTAAAAAAATGTTTTGGGTTGTATATATTATGTAAATATTATTGCACATGTTTATTTTACAGTATATTTTTTACAATAGCATGTTTTATGATCGTTCTATACAGACATTATTGCACAGCTGTTGTGTTGCTCTTGCAGATGTGCATAGACCCTACTCTCTCTGTAGCGCTGGGAGACAAACCACCACCTCTTTATTTATGCGAGGAGTGCAGCCAGCGGATTGCAGGGTATGCAGCTTTTTCACCTCTTTTCTCCAAAACAAATGCACAATCATTGTAAACTCACATCTCCTGTTGCCTGCATCATTGTTCCCGTATCCAACGCAGCCAAAGCACAAAGCGGTGGTTATGTAATTCCCCTGTGCCACTAATGAGATCATCATCACTGAAAAACGTGCATGCACTTGTTCCTCTTTCCTCTAGAATGTGGACAATCATAATTATATGGTTTTGCAGTGTTTTGCAGGATGTTTGGTGGTCCTCTGTTCAGGCGCAGAATTTGATGTGTTTTATGATGTAAACCTTCAGTTCAGCATTTTACCACGTGTCCATGCAATGTTTTGTTATTTCTATGACCTTTTCAGAGATCATCCTGAATGGCTTGTTGATGTCCTGCTGCCACAAGGTGAGCACATACAGCTGACAATGTGGCTTTTAAATGTATTGAAAAGATTTTCCTCAGCCTTAAACAGAGCACTGGGTATTGTAATAAATCCACACAAACCACCATCTAGAGATTTTGGAATTCTGCCAGTTTTTATTTGCTTTGGGTCTTTAAGTATAAGCTGCTGTAAAAAGATTGCTTGCTTACAAATTTCAGTTTTTCTCCCCTCTTGGTACACAATTTTAACATCAGACAAAGAGACCCTGAATTATTTTATTCATTTTTTTTTTCAACTTTTATAACCAACTTAAGCATGTAAAAAGTTTAAAAAAATCAAAACATTATTCCTGGTCTAAAGAATCTCTTAATTAATGAGCCGCAAAACATGACATTAAAAACATTAGCTCTTTTACCCACCAATGTCCCAGTCATTGGGTGATATGTTTTTCTACTTTGTTTGTGTTTTTATGATTTCTCTACAGTTTGTTATGTTTTCTTGGTTCTTGTTCAGTTTCCTTCCTACAGTCTGCATCTACTGCTCCTCATCATCCTCTGGTTAACACATTGATTTCCATTCCCAAGGCTTCATTTCTGCATTTAAGTTCAGTGGTTTACATTGTTCTCCTCTGGATCCTTCTGTTCTTCTGCCAGATGTTCTTTTACAATATTGCCTTATTTTTCTGCCTGTTTAAATCCATGCAGGTTCCCTTCATCTTAATAATTGTTGTTAGTTAATCATCAAATATCCTTTACTTCTTCATCCACACTAGTTGTCTTTTTCCATTAACAACTAAAATAATAATTTAAAATCTTTTTTCCCATCTATTCTGGTTTATCTTTATCTGATGATTTAAGACTTAATTGTGACAAAGTCTGTTGGAGGCCAAACATTTCTTACTGTTTTTGCACCATAAAAAGACTTCATCAGAGATCGTCAGGTAGAACATGATATTTACAATAAAGGAAATAGTATATCCAGCCACTGAATATGCCAACATCTTAGTCATACTTCTTTAGCCCAAAAACAAACATGCTGGGGGTTTAAACCACACATAATGCTAATAGACATTTGTGCATGACTGGATTGGTCATTACAGTTCATTTTTGTTGTTTTAAATCACTTAACATGGCCAAGAAAGCCTGATTGCTGGATAACTGGTCTAGGAAAATGATTGGCTTATATATGATAACCAGTACAATGTTGATGTCGATGCTGCTACTGAGCTCTAGTCTTTTAGCGATTACCATACAAAATGTTTCACATATTCACATTTCTATTCACACAGTAGGCCAAATTGCAAATGTTGTTCTTGATTAAGTTTGACATTTTTTAGAAACTGACATATAAACTAAAATAAAATATGCTGAGTTAATTATTCCTTTTACATAAGTAAAATTTAGATGTAAACATACATTTTACACAAACATTTTAAGACATTTAGAGAAATCATGTCTATTTTTGATATGATTGCTCTAAAAAAAGCGGTTCTAAAAATAAGAGAGAAGGCAAAATTCGAAGGCCTAATGTCAGATTTCTGATTGTTCTTTGATGCATCTGATCTGTGACAGTTCCTTTATTTTGTTCAAATATGATGCATTTATCTGTTTACGTGTGTTGAGAAGCTCTCCCTGTATTATGATATGTTATCTTTAAATAAGATAATGTACAGAATTTCTTGGGCATTTTGACATTTGTTATTTTAAAGATATCGCACCAAAGGCGTAAATGATTAGTTTTAAATTTTAAAATGATGTTTTTACATTTATATTTCCAAAAATGCAGTTTTACGTGATGCATACAGTGTTAGAGTAAAAGGTAGCTTTATGTCTCTTCATTGTAAATTCAGAAGCACAGACAAAGTATGTTTGCATTCATTGGCTCTGATTAATGTTTTGAAAGTGATGAATGCTTATCCTAAAATTCACTGATAAAAGGGTGTTTAATTTTTTTAATTCTACATAATTTTTTCACTTTTCTTGCAGCAGAGATATCTGCCATTTGTCAAAAAAAGGTAAGCTGTTACCTTTAAAGCATTAAAAATTTTTTAATGTGTTTTTAATTTGTGTTGTCCTTTTGCTCACTCCCTGACCTTAATCCACACTAAACTTTTCCTCTCTACGTCTGTTAAAATCCGCAAAAAAATTGTATTTGCTAATTGTCAGATCAATGACAAATAAATTTCAACATTTTTTTAGGGTCAAATGATTAGATGCAAGTTCAAACAGCACTGAAATGTTTAGCCAAAGGAAACTGCTTCTGTGAGCAGAAAATACATTTGTATCCATGCTAAATATATGTGATTCAACCCCAGAACGAAAACAGAAGAGCCTGTAGAGATGCTGGCAATGGTCCTAATGTTTGCAGAGAGATGTCCTTTGGTCTGATGAAACTAGCATTGAAATGTATGGTTCTAATACATTTACAGTAAAAGGTGAAGCTTGTAAAATGACATCATCATCCCACCTGTGAAGTACAGTGGAGGCACCACCATGTTATCAAATTTGGCTGCTTCTATGTAAACTTTAGATTTTTTTTAGATTTCTAAACATATGGGCTTCCCATTATTGGGGCATTTACTGTAAAATAATCATTTTGTCAATTCTTAATGACCTTTATTAATATTATCTAATGAAATCCATATATCTCTGTAAAACAGAGGCACATGCCCACCATGATAAGAAATTTTCTTGAATACATTTATTTTGTGGTTCAAAATAGTTACTCAGCACTCTGTAGTCAGAGATGCCAGCTCAGCCTAAGCTAGCTACCTTATTTCAAACACAGCTGCTGCCACTGGGGCACGATGTTTATTTGCTTTTGCTGAATGAACGGCCACAGGCTAAATGCTCTCTGCTGGTTTCCAGGGAGACTTTGGACTCAGGTATTCCTGTCAGGCCTCTGTTGTCCGTGGAAACAGCCAGGCTCCACCCTGATTTGTTCAGCAGTTTATAATCCACACTCTCCCCTAATGAGTGGACCTTGTCCCACTCACCCTAAGTAATTAGATTTATACCTACACAGTCATTACTAACCTGGTTTCTACTTTTCATCCAAGAATCTACCGAAAAATACACACGGGCCTGAACTAGAGCTTGCTGTTGCGTGCTTTGTTGATGAACACCCAACGAAACTGCTCTTGAAGACACGACAGATGTGTTTATTTGATAGGGAGCAGTGTATTTCTCTAATGGCACAAGATTAGAGGCTGATCAGATTACCATTGCTCTCCTTTTATTTTTAGAAAGCAATGCTTGGCCACATAAAGCCATTTTTCGTCTCAGATGTGCTCAGAATTCGTGTCAGACTAGTGAGCTTCTGTTAAAACAGAGAACAAGCATATTTTTAGAAGGTTATCTTCTGACTTGTAGGTTGATTTTTCAGTGATTGTTAACACCAGAAATAAACTGTCTTCACCTTATCCTCCTCTTCCTCCTCCACCACCTCGTTTTCTCGGCTTTCCTTCCTGCAGAACTGCAGCTCTCATGTCAGGAGGGCCGTGGTCACCTGCTTCTCAGCCGGCTGCTGTGAGCGCCATGGCAACAGGCCCGTTCGCTACTGCAAGCGTTGCCATGTCAACCACCACAGCAGCGAGGTGGGGGCTGCGGCGGAGACCCATCTGTACCAGACTTCGCCCCCTCCCATCAACACACGAGAGTGCGGAGCAGAGGAGCTGGTCTGCACAGTGGAAGCTGTCATTAGGTACCAATAGAAACCTTTCTGTGGTGCTTTTACATGAATAGGAGGCAAAAAAAGTCATGATTATAGCTTAATATCAGTCCTGCAGAGATGTTCTCTCTCCCCTCATCTCCTCCCTGTGTCCTTCCTCTAATTAAATCTATTCAGCCTTCTGAAGGAGGCAGAAATCTATGCAGAACAGCGAGAGTTTGAGATGAATAGGCGTCGTCAGATGGGTCTGTCTGCCTCCCACCACTCTCTGGACAACATAGAGTTTGACAACAAGGAGGACGACCAGCACGACCAGCGTCTACTTAGTCAGTTCGGCATCTGGTTTCTGGTGTGTGTCAGCAGCAGGGGGGAGGTTGATCAGAGTGAATTCGTGGAATGTTCTACCTTCTTTGACTGGTTTTGCTTTTTGGTGTAGGTGAGCCTATGTACCCCCAATGAGAACACCCCAACGGAGAGCCTGGCGCGGCTGGTCAGCATGGTCTTCCAGTGGTTCCACTCCACTGCCTACATGATGGACGATGAGGTGGGAAGCCTGGTGGAGAAGCTGAAACCACAGTTTGTCACTAAGTGGCTGAAGACGGTGTGTGAAGTGCGCTTCGACGTCATGGTCATGTGTCTGCTGCCTAAACCTGTGGAGTTTGCCAGGGTGGGGTTTACACTCAGCTATATAGACATGATTCAGGTTTTTATCATGCCTTGTATTTTTGTAACACTAACGCCCATTGTCCTCTTCCACAGGTGGGAGGTTACTGGGATAAGTCATGTAGCACGGTAACACAGCTTAAGGAAGGTCTCAACCGGATTCTGTGTCTGATTCCCTACAACGTCATCAGTCAACCACTGTGGGAGTGTTTCATGCCCGAGTGGCTCGAGGCCATCCGTACCGAGGTGCCTGACAATCAGCTCAAAGAATTCAGGGAGGTGCTCAGGTAAAAAATTTGGTTTTAAAACAGTTTTTTTTATCCAATTATATAAATAATAATAATATCATAAGTATATATATATATATAAGTATAAATATCAAGATGGAAGCATTCTAAGCAAAAAATCAAAAGCTACATTTTATTGTGAAACTTGCATCTTTGTCTATTAAGGGCATTTTTAACCTAGAAGATGCAATGAAAAACAATAATCCATAATAATGGGATCTGTATTCTAGATCCAAAACATACAGAGGATCTTACACTAGTAGGCAGTTCTGCTTCAACATGTACAGTAACTTCATAACTCGGACGCAGCCCCCACACAGCCAGTCACACATTATACTTCCCCAATGAACATTATTCTGTTAAAAAGCTTTCTTATCAGTTTAGATATCAAAACATCTGACAGATAAATTCACATTTAACTATTTAAAATAAAAAACGAATTTAGCAATCCCCTTCCAACTCCTTGTGCCTTCCCCCAAACCTTGTCGTCCTGGGCAGGGAGCCACACTCTCTAAGAACACTTTTGTCTTCAGGAGAACTTTCTGTGTTTATTTATTTATTTTTTTGACTGCACGTGTTTGTTTTGGCTTTGATTTTCTTTCTTTTTTTTCTTTCTTATAGTTTAGCCAGAGCTAATTCCCTATCATTGGGTGATGGACTAGGCAGTCTTATCGTCAGTCCTTCACAGAGCAACTAGAGATATACAGGACAAACAGACATGTACACAAACACCATAGGGTAATTTAAAGACACCAAGTTGCATAACAATCATTTTCTAGAGAGGAAAGTGGAGTACCCAGGGAGAACCCATGTTTACACATAGAGAACATACAAAGTACATTTAGAAAGAGATCAGACTGGGATTTTCTTGCTGCAATCTGACCATGCCACTGTGAAGCCCAAGATGATACCCTGTTTAAGTGAAAAGAAAATATTTAGATTCTTTGTAGATAAATATGTTGAAATGTATTTTAAACGTATTTACAATTAACAACCGGACTCTCTTGCCTGGATATAAAAATCTATTTAGATGTAATTTCAAAGGACTGAGAGAACAATAAATAAAACACTAAAAGTGCAAAAAGAAGAAGAAAGATGAAGAGAACATCACTGCCTTTTTGTCACTATCTGCTGATGTTTCTGTGCTGATGCATCAACGTGAACCTGATCTTCTGTTCTGTGCTCCACTGCCTGCAGCAAGATGTTTGATATTGAGCTGTGCCCCCTGCCTTTCTCCATGGAGGAGATGTTTGGCTTCATCAGCTGCAGATTCTCGGGCTACCCAGCTTCGGTGCAAGAGCAGGCTCTTTTGTGGCTGCATGTAAGTAAACACAAACCCACAGATAATTCACACAGAAACTGTGTGCTGCTCTCCTCCTGCAGCTCCATCCACAGCGCGTGTGAATTGAACAGGTTGTAACTGGGCATGAGAGTCCGGTCGGGGGCCCTGCTGAATATGGATCTGGGTCACAGACTGAGACTGAGAGAAGCAGCAGGGATTTGGGCTTTCATCCCATATGCACTCACAGTTTGCTGCCTGCTATAGGTCGAAGAGTTTCATGATTTCTGTCTCCGATTTTACTGAGAGATTTCTTGTGTTTCCTGTCAGAAAACAGGTCAAAATCACATTTGAGAGATCAACTGTGACACAGCCTTCATTTGAATTTCAAACCTCATATATTGAAATGCAGACAGAGGCAAATTTGAGGTTTGCAGGTATTAAACCCTGTTATTGGTTTCTGTCTCCTGTTGGGACCAAGGTGCTGTCAGAGCTGGACATCGTTGTCCCTCTCCAGCTGCTGATCGGGATGTTCTCAGATGGAGTGAACTCGCTAAAGGAGCTGGCCAACCAGAGAAAGGCTCGCGCCTCCGACCTATCTGGCAACACTGGAGCTCGCCGGGTAAGCAACACAGACGTTTAAAGAACTGCTCAAATATAACAAAAAAGATTTTATTTATATCTCCTATATTCCTTTAGTTTGTTTTAGCAGACATGAAACCTTTAGAAACATATTGTCCTACATTTTGTCTACTTTTCAAAACAGATGTCCACATTTATTTTAGTTCTTGAGTTCTGTATCTGATGCACTCACTAGGATATGCTGTGGTATCCATAGTAACCGTAACTATCTAAAAATAGTCATCTTAAAGGGGTTTAATTCAAATTGGCTGCGATGTGGGATTTTGTCAAAATTCTACGTCTGTGTAGCTCATGATTGAAGAGATGTAAAAAAACAGAGATGAAGAAGGCATTAAGGTGAAATATATCTCAGTATTGAAGGTGTCATGTGTTGCTTCAGGTTAGCGTTGTGTCAGATCCGGGCCGACGCGGGCAGCACAACACCCTGAGCCCCTTCCCCAGTCCTTTCAGGAGCCCTTTCCGCAGCCCCCTGCGCTGCAGCCCCTTTAAAAACTTGGGTCACGCCACCGGCAACTGTGCCTTGGACCTCGACTGTGATGATGATGACATGAACCTCGGCTGTTTCATCCTCATGTTTGACCTCATCTTGAAGCAGGTGATGAATAACATTTTTTATTTATCCTCATATGGTTTTATGTTGCTACCGTTTAACAATGTGGGGGACCTGGTTGATGGAGTCATGGCTTTATAGTCTTCTAACACGTTGGTTTCACTTAATTGATGATCAGTTTGGAAAATATGTAAAGAAGTCAAGCCTTTCCACCTCTGCTCTATCCTTGACTGTTTCTTCTAACAGATATATGCAATTGTAAAACACCATGACAAATGTCCAGCTGTTCGAGATGAAAAGGTTTTGGTGTGAAATGTAAGAAAGACCCAGATGAAAAACAGGAGATTATATTAAAATTCTGTCTGAATTCACAGGAGAATAAGTCCTTATGCTAGGCTAAAATGCCACTCAGTAAGAAATAAACCATTATCCTAACATGAAAGAAACCAGATTACAATTTGCAAACACTAGAAAGACATAGACATTCAAATTGTGGAGACATGCCCTGTGGTCAGATGCAGCAAAAATCTAATTTGAAGCTCTTCCATGTAGCACTTGAAGTGCAGGCCTGGAGTACAGCAGCGTTGTGAAGTGCATTGTTTTAATGCAGGAATTGGTGTTCTTCATTGCAGCAAAGAAGGAACGTTATAACATTACAGGGAAACAACTTGCCTAATAATTCTGCACACACTGTAGAAAAATCAAGGTTTAATTTTTATATAAAGTAAATATCTGGTCTTAACTGAAAGCAGTAGCTTAAAATGCACAGACACAGTTCAGTACAACTGCGGCCCTCAGGTGGGATCTTGAAATTTGTGTCGTGCTCCACTTTCTGTCCCGTTACGTGGCTGTTTTCCCCCGTGCTGTTGCAGATGGAGCTCCAGGATGACGGTGTGATGCTGGGTCTAGACAGCAGCCTGGGGAAAGATATCGTCGGCATCATCAACAACGTCTTTCAGGCCCCGTGGGGGGGCTCCCACACCTGCCAGAAGGATGAGAAGGCCCTTGAGTGTAGCCTGTGCCAATCCAGCATCCTGTGCTACCAGCTGGGCTGTGAGCTTCTAGAGAGGCTGACCCCCCGGGAAGAGATACGCCTTGTGGTGAGACACGCATAAATTAACCTTGCATCAGGGAGGCATTGCTTTGTATCAAAGCCCTCTAGGCCTATTGTTTGGTGGATGATGCAAAATATAGTGTAAAGGAAGTGAAAAAGATCTGGGATTGTGAAGTTCAGCTACAAATAGAGATGTCTTGGCATGGTTCACTGATCACTGATTTATCACATATACTGTCTCTGTAGGAGCCCACAGATTGTTTAGAGGACACCTTGATCTCCTGTCAACCAGACTTCTCTATTGGGACAGAAAATGGAAGTGAGGAAGAAGAGAACCCAAGTGAACCAAACAATGATAACCCCAACAACCATTCTCCTGAGAATCCAGGTCTGGATCAGTTTCACCAGAACACCTTGGGATTATTTCAGCTATTGCACATTCGATGCATTTATTTGTCTCACTTAAATGTTTCAGTTCATGAACTAATCTTAACGTCAAAGTTAACACAAGTTAATACAAAATGATGTTTTTAAAAGAAAGCTATCCAATGGGAAAATAAGTTCCCCTTTTATTGAAGCACCTGTGATGACCACATTGTCTTGTCTGAAATTCTTTAGAACTAAACAACAATAAAAGAAATGATTAAAACAAATCTCTCTGACATGAGGAATGCAGTCTAAAAGATCTCAGAAAAAACCTCTAGAAAATCCTGAAGTAGAAAAACAATCCATTATTTTGTGAGCTAAGGCTTAAGGAGATTTTGTCAGTTTCTGCACAAAAAGTAAAGTAGAATAAAGGGTGACACAGGGGCACAAATAGCGATGTTGGTCTGGTAAGTTAAAGTAATCACTTAAAAACAGCCTATTGTATATATTCAGGTTCTGTTTACCATTAAATGTTTCTGCAGAGGGTTGATGTTAGAACATGATATCAACTCTACAGCGGTTTCCTAACGATGATGATGAGAGGAGAGAGCAGCTGATGTGCAAAATTATCAGCAGAGCCTAGATAAGAGGAATATCGTATTTACATTTTTTTTTTTTGCATTGTGTTCAACAGTTTCCTTTCTTCCAGCAATGAAGAACAGTTCTGACAAGAAGTTTTCCTATCAGCAGCTCCCTGTGTCTTTAAAGCTCATATACACTATCCTGCAGGTAACAGCTCTTAGTCTGTAGATATGAAATCTGAGGATCACCAACACAAAGACTCAGTAGATTTATGACTGTCAATCATTCATGTTTCTGGTATTATCAGGAAATGTCCAAGTTTGAGGAGCCTGACATCTTGTTCAACATGTTGAACTGTCTGAAGATCCTGTGCCTTCACGGGGAGTGTCTGTACCTGGCACACAAGGATCACCCTCAGTTCCTGTCCTACATTCAGGAGAAGATGCTCATCCCCAGGTAAAGAGAGGATTTCTCATGGAAACGCTGCTGCTTGTGGTTCCTCTGTTAAAGCTCTTGTGTTCTGTTCAGCCTGTGGTCTATGCTGAAGTCAGAGTTTTGCCAGCTGGCCTCTCTGGCTGTGCCGCAGCTTCTCCATGCGCTCTCACTGTCCAACGGCGCTGACATCTTCTGGAAGCTCATCAACACAAACTTCAAAAGCAAAGATTGGAAAATACGATTTGAAGCTGGTGAGACGATTTAAAATATAGTGTGTTTTTTAAGTATCCTAATCTTCACAAGCATTAATATGTACTTTACCTATTTTTGCAATATGTTTTTCTCTACAAGGAGTTATATATTAATAAGGTTGATCCTTCTCTGAAGCTGATTTTGTCTATATTTCTTCCAATTAGACCAATAAGATGTTTTGAGTATATTGATAATTTTATGGCAGATAGAGACCAGCTTTATAATGTAAACACAAAGAATCAGGCAGCAATAGTGTGACAGTGTGTGTGGATATATTAGAAACTGGTACCAATAGTATGGACAATCAGCAAAGCTTGAAAAGGAAGAGTTGTGGAAAAAAAACAGTGATAAACGTAGAATTTACGTGTAGATTCATAGCAAGGGGCAGAAAAAAGCTCATAAAATGATTTATTTATTTAAAACAGTTGTTAGGACTTATACAGGGGTTGGACAATGAAACTGAAACACTCCTCATTTTAGTGTGGGAGGGTTCATGGCTAATAGTGAACCAGCCTGGTGGCCAATAAGAGCAGAGTGTGAAGGTCCAATTAGCAGGGTAAGAGCACAGTTTTACCAGAGTTCAAAAGAGGACAAAGTGCACGTCTTGCTGGCACATCTGTGAAAAAGGCAGCAAGTCTTTGTGATGTATTAAGAGCCACGGTATCCATGGTAATGTCAGCATACCACCAAGAAGGACGAACCACATCCAGCAGGATTAACTGTGGACGCAAGAGGAAGCTGTCTGAAAGGGATGTTCAGGTGCCAACCCGGATTGTATCCAAAAAGCATAAAACCACGGCTGCCCAAATCACGGCAGAATTAAATGTGCACCTCAGCTATCCTGTTTCCACCAACAAGGTCCGTCAGGAGCTCCACAGGGTCAATATACAGGGCCGGGCTGCTATAGCCAAACCTTTGGTCACTCGTGTCAATGCCAAACGTCGGTTTCAATGGTGCAAGGAGAGCAAACCTTGGGTTGTGGACAATGTGAAACATGTATTGTTCTCTGATGAGTCCACCTTTACTGTTTTTGCCACATCTGGAAGAGTTATGGTGTGGAGAAGCCCCAAAGAAGCGTACCACCCAGACTGTTGATGCCCAGAGTGAAGCATGGGGGTGGATCAGTGAT
>JAUZNJ010000009.1:335686-346990 GCA_034780135.1 Jordanella pulchra | reverse complement strand
TTTTTTTGACAGCACTATTGGCTTGATTTTCTGACAGTAGGTTGACAGGAAAGGGGGTAGGAGAGAGAGGGGGGGAGACATGCTGGGAAAGGACCACAAGCCGGATTTGAACCTGGGTCGCCCGCGTCGAGGACTAAGGCCTCCATACATGGGTTGTACGCACTAACCACTGCGCCACCTGCACACCCCCTAAACTACTATTTTTAATTTCAGATATGTCATTTTTCCTCAAAGTTTCTTTTAAAAATGTAGCTTTAATTTCAGAGCTGTCTTGAGATGCTGCTTTTAAGTTTTCACATAATGCTCTTTTCTCCTGATGCTATCTATGTTGTGAAGTGCACCAGTTAAATCTGCAGGAAAACATCCATGCATGATGCTGCCCCCACTGTGCTTTACGGTTAGTATGGAGAGTTCCCCCTTTTTCCTCCAGATTTAGTCCTTTGTTGTATAATTTAGTCTTACATTGTACAGCTGTGTGTTTGTTATGTTGTTTTTTTTTCCAATTGTCTCACCCAATTTCCCTGCTCTGAGACAGTAAATTTGTTCCTGTTTTATTCTGTTCCAACAGCAGAACAGTTAAACCTGAGGTTCATTAACCACAGGACATGTGGTTGCTTTATGGCTTCTTTCTTGTTTTCAGACAAAAGGCCTGTTTCAGGGTGGATAAAGATGCATCTATACCTGCATCATCATAAAATGTTTACTCTAGTTCTGGGGTTGATAGGCATGTTTCAGACTATTAAGTTAATATCTATGACGCCTGGACATTCTCATAGCATTTATTCTTACATAACACAATACCTTCTACTCCTATTATACCCAGGAATGAGCCAGATGTGTGGAGCTCTACTGCTATGTACAAATTCATCTTTCTTTCACTTCAACATCTTGAATTAAACAAGGCAGTTATTAAGCCATGATGATCATCATCTGGTCTTTCCAAAATCATTAAAAGGAGCAGTAATTTCAGTCCAAGTAAACTTCTGAATAACATTAAAAATCTCTGATCATTTTGGCTTTCAGCAAATGACCTGGAAAAGAAAACATTTATTCAGATTTATCATACAGTGAAAATAAAATGTTCACATTATTTCTGTTTCTTTGTGTAAATATGTATGTGGTTTTGGCTGTAGTTAATATGAGGTAGTGCCGTGGGGCAGAGTGGAAGATATGAAGCAACAATGGGTGGATTTTAAGAGCAGAGTTGCATAATGTTGTTGGTGGTTTTCACTGGGCACGGTTATGAAATTAGCCCCCAGTCATACATGGTACCAGGGAGCCAATGTGACATTCAAATGGTTGATTGACAATGAAGATAAAACCTTAATGTTCATCATTGTGTATCTTTTTACAATAATACAGAGAGAAATGACTGATTTTTTTATACTTTTAAATAAATGTTCAGATCTTTTCCTCTGTCGATGCTGAGCATAATTGCTTTCAGGGTTCTATTTTAAATCTCTACTCTGCAGGAAAGCTTTATTTATTTCTTTCAAAAAAATAATCATCTTTAATAATAAGTTGCAGTTTTATGTCTTCTTTCCTCTCCTAGGGTTTATATAGTTAAAATGGGAGCCAACCAAGTCTAAGTCCAAATAATTTAAATAACATCTGAGCCTACGATCCAAACTGGTCTGGATTAAGATCAGTGGATTCAGCAACTAGCCCTGCAGCCTTTTGTTGTGGCTGAGCATTCATCACATGTCTTGCCTATCAAAAAGCACTTCACAGACAGTAATGGGATGAGCTCATACAAAGAGCTGTGGATGACTTTTAGAGTGGAAAATCCTCAGCCACTGCATGTTAGGCTACATTTGCAGAGCTTTTCCAGAGTTTTTGAAATATAGAACAAGCTTGGCATATAGTTTGCAGCTCCAGCTCATCCATCCTCTTCAGCAGTCAGTCAGAGTATCGATTAAGTGACAAGAGGAAAGCTCTACATCCTCCTGTTTCCTTCCTGCTACCTCACCTCATTCCAACAACACACATTCTGGCACATCATTCATCATGGCCCTATAAACTGATAGGAAAGCCTCTTTATATAATTACTGTAGACTTTCCCTGTTGCCCTTCTTGTCAAGATAGTTAATCTGTATATTTTAGCAAACATGGGTTTAAGATACAAAATGCATGAAATAAAAGATTTTATATCTCTCACTCATCCTCAGAATAATAATGCTCAGCTAAGATTAGCTTGGCTTCCTTTATGTTTTCTATCTGTATTTCCCGTTTATTATGCCAGTGTGTGTGAACATCATTGGATCTGTTTGCACATATAGAGTGGACTACAAAACAGAAGAAGTACACTGCCATCTAGTGGAAAGTATGAAATCATTGACAGGTCCAGCAGAACCTGTCTCAGAGAGAGAGAGAGAGAGAGTGGACAGCTTCCCTGACCCACGTGCACTTTAGGAAGACAGTGAGTTTTTTAGTTTACTTTTTCCATGTGGCAAATATTTTGGGTTAAACCTTATTCCTTTATTGTTTGACATTAAAGAGACTGGTTTCCTTGCAGCATCTCTTAGGACTTTCTCATAATCATTTTCTTTGAGATTTTGGTGTGTTTTTACACGATACATCTTCAAAGACACAAATTCTTCCAGTTTCTTCTAGTAAATCTATCAAATATTAAAGAGAACAACATTTAGGTATAAAATAGAATTCTGGCACCAACATAGTTACAAACATGCTAAGAATGAAAACTTGGTTATGAGCTGAAGAACAAGCTCTGTATCAGGTCATCTTTTATTTGGGGTTGAAATAATCTTTGCTGTTTTTAGTTATTATAGATTGACAAACGTTTAGTTTAGTCCTGTTCTCACAACAGTGAGCATCCTCTTCATTTGACTGCTAAAAAACAACAGTGTCTTCTATCCGAGGCCTCTCTAGATCTGATGCCTACAGCTGTCAAGACCTATAGCAACTTGTAAAAAAAAAAAAAAGTATATACACACACACACGAATTACTCCAATATTTAATTTTCCTTGCGGATTAATTTAGTATTTCTGAATTAAACTTAAATGCATATTTTGACAGTTTGCACTAAAAGTTATGATGACCAGCTAAAGGAAAGGAAAACAAATAAATGAAATAAACAACCAAAGTCTAAAGGTTGTTTCCTGTCAGCTTTACACACTGTAATTTCTAAAAAAAGTTTCAAATCTAATGTTCACCTTTCCCATAGTAAAGAAACTAATGGCCACCTGATGCTCCCTGTCTTTTTTATCATAAAGTTACCTTCACTATCTTCCTTCATATTAGTGCCAGCCTTTGACACAGTTTCTCTGTATACTCCTCAGAACAGATCAAATTCCATCTCTATTAGTTTCCTCTCCCCACACCTGCTTTTTGTCATGTGTTCATCCAACTTGAAACCCATTTTCAAATTCCTTTCCCGTCTTTACTGGTGTACCCCAAGGCCGAATGTTGGTGCCACTTATTTAACATTATAAAACTCGACCAGGTCTTTAATATTTAGTTCACATGCCAATGTCTGACTTTTTTTAATGGAAAAAAATATAACTTAATTACAGGTAAAAAGCAAACCAAAAACAACCCTTTTTAAAACATAGATAATAAATATAAACAAACATGTTTTCTATTTTAGAAAAAATGTTATAACAGTGCACACCTTAATTAATACCACTTTTGGTTGTTAGTAGTTTAGTGATATGCTTCTTGTAGTAATTAATTATATCCAACATCAATCTAAAGAAAGTTTGCTCCACTTCTTACTTTCAGAACGAAGATGTTTAATTAGTTTCTTGCCAGCAAAGCACATTTCAGAAACAACTTTTCTGCTGTTGACATCAACATATAATTATTTTTTGGTGGATTTATTAGTAATGTTTTGTGTAATGTCTCTTTTTCAGCTCTATTTATGGCAGGCGGAACCACAATTTACCAATTTACCTCTAAGTCTATATCTTCTTTGATCTCAATTCTTCTCTTTAAACTGTGGTTTTCCACCCCATTTGTCAAGTTTAACTTAAAGAAAATTGAAAAAAAATGTATTCGATCCGACTTTAGCACAATATAATAAAGACTTGGTTTTTTTTAAGTCAAATCTCAAAAACTCATCTATTTTACCTGATTTTTTCTCACCTGCATTAGAAAGGCGTGCTACAAAAATAACTGCTTGAAAGGAAAGTGTAAAGAATTAGGAGGGGCTTAAAACTTTTGCTCAGTACTCTATATTTAGCCTTTTGATAGACGCAGAAGATGTCTAAACAAAGCAACATCATGTGCTGAGACTGTGCTTTAAATATCTTATATAGCACCAGCCTGCAATAAAAAACTAAGAGACACATCAGGCTGCATTATTCTCTAAATACTGTCCTCCATCTCCATCTTGAAAACAAAGCATTTTAATTGCTAACCATCACTTTAATTGAGCAAATTTGTTTCTTTTTTTACTTGAATTTTTAAATTTGTACTTAAATGAGCAGTAATGTATTGATTATTGTGTTTAGATGGTGTTCCACTTTATATTTTTTATTTTTTTACTCCATAGAGGGTTATATATTATTCCTAAAATGAAACTAATCCTATACAATCTGTGGATTCAGAAAGACTCTTTGGGTGTAGCTTTCTTTGTAGTTTTTTATGGGTTTAAATGTACTTACATGAACAGTTAAACAAACAGGTTTTTGTCTGACATTAGTTATTGAGAGCAGGAATAATATGTTTTAAAAAGTATAGAAGGTTATGAAGCTGTTGAGCTCAAACGTAAAAGTGCTTAAAATGAGCCACAACTACTTTATCCACAGCCTTTTCATTCATGGATGCCTTTAAGTATGCTTCCTTTTTTCATTCTTTTTTCTCTTCAAAAGCACAGGAGTGGGTGACAGGCTTTTTGGGTGGGGGTGTGTGTGGGGGGGGGGATATTGTTAACCATCCTTTTCAGTTAAACACAGAGGTGAGGCGAGGAAGAAGAGAAGGGGACAATAGGACCCCACTGCCTCAACAAAACAAGAGAGATACACCGCCTGGTGCAAATCACACAAAAATCTCCACACTGCAACTTTTACTTGTAGAAAAAAAGAGTCAGCCCTTAGCACCGCTCGAAACATGACTTTTTATCCTGAAATATTTTCAAGATATTTAAGATATTTCCTCCGGGGTAATGCATGCATAAGTCTAAAAAAAGATTTTCATATTTAAACATTTTTTAGGATTAAATATTGAATAGATTAAGAAACTTTACATTTACCACTATTTTGAAAATTCCCACACATTCACATCACATTGACATGATGAGAACATTGTTTCTGGAATCTTATGGAGGTTTGCCACTTTTAGACCTCAGCCATTTAATTTCATATACACCTGACTGCTGAAGTAAAAAAAATCACACTATACTTAGACTCAAAGAGCTGATTCAAGCATGTAGACTGATGACTCTAGTATCTTATGCTTACTTTTAGCAGATGTAGAATTGCAAACAAGCTCAAGACTGACAGACAACCATTTTCAGATGCTAAAGAAATCCTTTAAGTGTCATCATAAATCCTCCCATACTATTTATATAAAGGTGCACACCTGTACAATCAAAAAGAGACTGCAAATGTTTATCTTTAATGAGAGGTTTGCATTAAGGAATCATTTGCTCTTGAAGAAAAAACAATAAACTGATGACCAGAATAAAGTTTGCAAAAGAAAACTTAGACAAATATCCTCTGGAATATATTATTTTGAATGATTAGTCAAAATAGAATAAAGAAATAAAATAAAAAAACTTCCGGAAGGAAACCCTGTTTTAACTCTAGAGCATAGAGGTGGGATTGCCATGGTTTTGGAACGCCTTCCTGCAGCAGAACCTGACCACTTCACTATTATGAAACCACCTAAAATTCTACTGTGGATCAGTGGATGTTTAAGAAAAATGTTAAATATCTGAAAGAAATGACAATTGAACCATAACTGGGCTCTGAAACATGTGAATGACCCCAAAAATTGGATAATAAGCCACAGAAGGGCTCCGAATTAAGAAGTGGGATGTCCTGGGCTAACAAGACTTAGATTTTCAACTCATAGATGTGGATATTGTGGCGTGACTCCAATCGGGCTATACCTGAAAAAAGAAATCCATTATCTAAAACCTCCAAGTGAAAAGCAATGCCAGTTTCTGCTCTACTGCTTAAGTTAACACGGAGGTAATCCTGTTCTGAGAAAGAGTTTCCTTTGGTATCTACAGCCAGGCTGTTGTTTAATGAGCCAGCAAGGTTACATTTTGTGTTTATTCACCATAGATATAGATTTCTAGAGATAAAAATAAACAAGATTAAATATTGATATATGAGCCATTTTTCCCTTTTTAAGAACTAAATATTTAATTAGTTTTCCCATTTTTTTGTTTTGTTTTAATGGCTGTTAATGCCTCACCTCCTATTTCAGAGCTGCTGTGCTTCAGCAGAACGATACTTCCCCGTTTCAATAAAGGGATGAAGCTCAATTAGCATTTCACAAGTCCCATTTCACCCCTCCGTTGCAGCCTTCCCTGTGGAGACCATGCTTTTCTGGGGATTGTCCTGTTTTGGGCCCTTGTTGCCGTTGGCAGGGTGACAGTATTCGAGTGTGCAAACTTGTGCCATTGTCCTCCGGCCAGAGGGAGTCATGGAGACCCCATAATATGACACAGGAAAATGTTTGCTGATGGCAATTCTATGGGCTTTGTCCGACTCTTTCTCCTTCATGACGACTCGATTTAAGTCTCTAAATGTTTGACTACAAATGCAGGAGTGCTATCCAGCTCCTTCCCCTTTGTCCCGCCAGGTTTGAATGAGTAATTCAGCTTTTGTGTCGCTCGATTGAGGGTGCAAACAGAAAGACAAGATTCTTGAGCGTTCAAGCCCCTTTCCATGGTTATGCGCTCTTTAGATCCCCCCCTCCCACCAAATCCTACAGCTGACATCATGTGGACGGCATCACACCTCAACTTTAACCCATGCAATGCAACAGGAAGTAAACGCATTTCTAATATTTTGGAGATGATTTCTAATAAAGGATTTATTTGTTTACAAAGATTAGTTTTCAAATGTATTACACCCAAGTGCGGTTTTGGGCAAATATCGCGTTACCCGGGCTGGGCTTTTCAGATCTCCATGGTAGCAATTTGCACTGGTGAAGAATTTGATACCAAGGCGCTTGGAGACTGATTGGAGTGCATTGTGAGCGGTCTGAGGTCGCTGATTGGTTCAAGGAAAAAGAGCATAACTACAAAGAGTTTATATTCCTTCAACTTGTTGAAGTACCCCTGAGTCTAGAGGGAAGTTTCAACAACGACGATCATTGGGGGAATCTAAGAGTGGTAAGCATGAGTTCAGTTATCATTCAATTGTGATATGTTGGTTGTGCGCAATTACGCGGACTCTTAACTGGTTTATTGCATATTCCAGGTAGCGGCGGAGGATTATGCTTCACGTTTTTAACATGAGCAAATGAAGTGAGCCAAAGAGCCCCTGGTAAACATGTCAAGTGCAGACAGTGAAGTTAAAACGTTGCTCAACTTTGTAAATCTGGCATCAAGCGACATCAAGGCGGCCCTGGATAAGTCGGCTCCCTGCAGGCGCTCTGTGGATCACCGGAAATACCTACAGAAACAGCTCAAGCGCTTCTCACAAAAGTTCTCCAGAGTACCGAGATGCCAAACGCTACGATCTGCGGACTACAGGTGCACCAGAGGTGCAGGAGCCGAACGTCAGAGAGCAACGATGATAGATAAGTCCACCTCCGATGTGCAACACGTTCAGAGCGTCGGAGGCGTGATGGAGCAGGTGCCAATGAGGAAACGACAACTGCCTGCTTCTTTTTGGGAGGAACCCAGGATAATCAAAGCTAAAAGAGACAAATCATGTTTGGACCTAAGAGGAAGCAGTTCGGGAATTGATGGCAGCGAGAACGAAAAGAGGAAAAGGAGTCAGGACGACGCTCCAAAGACCACCATCTCCTCCTCTAGCCGACGAGGCTCTGCCGATACAGAAGTCCTGAAACTGGATCTGACTTCCCACCACTCTGTGTGTTTCTGTGGCTGCTGGCCCTTCCAGTTCCACGGAAACCAGGTCCTCCACAGTCAAATTGTTGTGCCCCATCCTTCCATGGGCCTGTGGAGCAAGGCAGCAGGACCAGAGCCGGAGAGATCCGAGCATCCTTTTGGACAGAAACTTCACAGGCACGTTGTGGTCAAACCTATACCGACCAAACCCACAGCTCAGTCTCCGATCTTTAGCGTGTTTGGATTCATTTAATCTGTCCATCAGAGAAGGTGTCAATTTTCTGTTCATGATTTTCTCTTTTTTGCTTGGATTTTGGAAACCAGACACTTCCTTAAGCACTTACTAGAATGCCGCGCCTATTTGTGATGTTTAAGCCTAAAGGAATAAATTGCACTTTTCCAGTAAACTAATCAGCTTCACTTTGTTCAGCTTCACCTCTTGTTCAAGGAGAAGAAAAACTGCGTTTTTAGTTCTCCTGAGGTGTCACGGTCTTTCCTTAAAAACATGAATGTCTTTTTCAGGTAATGTTTGTAAAAATGACTTATTTTTAAATAAAAGACTCAAATTCCCTCGAGAATTTCTCTTGACACTTTATATACCCATCACTAAAGGGTTCTTAAAAACAACCTAACTGATTAAAGAGCTTTGCTGTCACATGGCTTAAAGTATAAATAGATATTTATACACTAGAGGGCCATTACATATTTTAGATAGGAAATATAACTAAAAAAAGAAAAAGGATGATAAATATAGTCATGCACACAGACACAAAAAGCTGAGTTTATCTACTCAGTCATCAGGACTCAGATATGTTTTCAGTCTGCTTGGCAGAGGTAAAGTTGTAATAGATCTCCTTCTGTTTCTCCCAATCTGAGTCCAGATCCTTAATCTGCAAAGGTGCTGCAGAGGACGAGGCGACACTGGAAGACAAGATTAACTGTTGTTGAGGGAAAAAAAGTTTTCTTTTTAAGGAAATGAAGCTGAGCATCATCACCTACATGACTTCCTTTTGATGGCGCGCCATTCTTCTCTGCTGTCCAGGAGCTCAGTGAGCCTGCTGCATAGCTGAACGTGACCAACGTTCTCCAGTAGCATGTCTATGATGGGTCCTGCCCATTTACGCATTAATGGTGTTGAGATCCACTCACAGAACTGAAAAAAAAAAATCAAAATCAAAAAGACCTGCATGACTTAAACAGGAAATTAAATGATCAGTCAGCATGAAATGAACAGTGATTGCTTGCTGTGCCCACCTGTGTTGCCATTTCTGCTCTTCCATCACAGTTTAAAGGAAGAATGCAATCGTATCTATGGCCGCCGGCAGTTCGTATGCTTGATCCTCTTGACGAAGGGTGTGAAGCAACACCGTATGTGCAGTTGAAGCAGGAGAGGGCATCGCAGCCATGGTTTAAAAGGCACTTCAGTAGAGGTAGATTATTCCTACACAGTGCAATAACAGCTGGGAATGTAGTAGCAAAAGATGGGAGTCTGGCATTCAGATCAGCCCCTCGCTCCAGAAGCAAGGACACGGTGCCGGCACAGCCCTGACGTGCGGCCATCAGTAGGGGACTGACTGGGTCCAGGCTGAGGCTCGCACCAGCATTCAGCAACACCTCTGCTGTCCTCCTGCTGCCATTGGCAACAGCAAAGTAGAGAGCTGTGGCACGTCGGTCGGCGTACTGGACGGAGTGACTGCTCGCTAGAGTGGCGTTTACGTCTGCACCTGTTTTCAGCAGCACGGTGGCTGCAGCGTGCCTGTCATGCTGAGCTGCCAGGTGCAGGGGGCTGATCCAGCTGTGCCGGAGCTTGGCTCGGCTTGTGACCGACACGAGCATGGAAACAATCCTGGAACAAAGGGAGGAGATATATAGATTTAACAGTTATCATGTTGCTGGGGTTTACACTGGTACAGATTACAAGGACAAAATGTGAAAACTTGAAGAATGAAATTCCAAGACAGTATAAAATGGTCTGGAGTGAGTTGTTACTAATAATCCAACTAATATAAGGTTGTATTGTTATCAGAGCCGTACTCAGTTTTTAAACAAGGCTGTGCAGAAAACCCCCCCGGTTAGTTTAATTTAAGGCCAAATAGTGTTTAACTCCACAGATTGTTTTCCTGAAGAGCATCCCATGTTTAGGCCAATGTGATAAACTGTTCATGTGGACACATGTGAATAAATGTTATAGTATTTGTTGAATTAAAATATCTTATTCAGCTGGTTTAGAGTTTAGTACGCTTTTAAAGAGACGATAACTGGTTCATGATCATTTATAACCTTTAAAGTGTTAAACTAAGTGCTCTTTTGTCTCCTTTTAATTGTTTCTGTTGACCCTGTGTACACTGTACTTTTTGTATACCTTAACTTGACTGGTCTTTCCTCTGAAACATAAGCAAAAAGGTTGGAACAGTTAGTTGGGTTTATTTTTTCTTAAAAATATTGAATCCAGCATGGCATGCTTTGCTTCATTTCTTGTGGTTTGGACCATGAGCAGTGCTGAGTTTGAATAAAGAAAGACCAGAGCAAGTTTTATCATGGTTACAATATGAATGCAGATTTGTTTTATTTTACTTCACTGATTTTTTTTGTTTAATGTGCTCATTGGTACTTTAATCTTTGTTTCGTTGCACCTGAATCTAACTATGACAAGCAAGCTTATCAAGTAAGATGTTTAAATCATAGATCTGAAGTCCAGTGAAGAAATGAGACATTGAGAGGCCAGTGTCTGGAGAGGAAATGGCAGTCTGTTTGAGGAAGGCCTTCCCAGCTGGACAACTGGAGACACCATGGTTTGAATCCATACCAAAGTTAGGAGTCTGCCATTAGCTTTGCCATAATGGATCAATGGTAGCAAAGGTCTATGTAACAAATGATGCTCACTTAAAGATCAGCTATCAGTTTTCCTATAAAAAGATTTCTTTTAACCGAGACTAGACATTTCAAAATCCAAATAGTTCATCGAAGCTTTGTGTTTACAATTCAGAGAAAAAAAAATTTCAATTAAAATTAGCCACTTTTTCATTCCGTAAATGTTTAGTTCCAATAAATTTGTTCAGTTTTCAACTTATTTGTCAGTGTATGAATTCAAGTAAATGTACAGCATGAATCATTTACTATACAACTAAAAGAACATGAAAAAGGAAATATGAAAAAAAACAGAACAAAAACAAAACAAAAAAGGAAGAACATAAGTGGAAACCTGAAAAAAACAAGGAATAAATAAGGAATAATAAATAAATTATGAACATAAAAAAACGAACGGCAAATGTTAAACAATGATAAATATGCAAGCAAGCAAGCAAGCAAG